>CAEFZY010069066.1:0-27964 GCA_903066815.1 Brachyrhaphis roseni
ACCGTCTCAGATAGAACCGTCTCAGGTAGAACCGTCTCAGATAGAACCGTCTCAGGTAGAACCGTCTCAGGTAGAACAGAACCGTCTCAGGTAGAACAGAACCGTCTCAGATAGAACCGTCTTAGGTAGAACCGTCTCAGATAGAACCGTCTCAGGTAGAACCGTCTCAGGTAGAACCGTCTCAGGTAGAACCGTCTCAGGTAGAACAGAACCGTCTCAGGTAGAACCGTCTCAGGTAGAACCGCCTCTGTTGTTTGGTTTGTACTGACAGCACAGGCGGTTACTGGATCACCCGACGGTCGGAGCAGTACTAAGTATTTAGTTTCTAGTTAAACATTTAGTCATATTATAATATTTAGTCATTATTCATTATTAATAAGATGGTGAAAATATGACTTTCTTAAATGAACCCCCTTTTTTTTTTCTCATACTCCAAAACTGTGTGGATACTTTTTGACTGTGTAACTATGGAAACGGCTCAGGAAGTCGGTCCAAAGACTTGTTCAGGTTCTGGTTCTGATTCCTCTCAGTCAGAGGAGATTCAGATGTTCTGGATCGATTCTGGGATTTACCTTTAAAATTTATAACTGAATGTTATAACTTTAATTTATTTCTGCTGAGACATAAAAAATATTAAAATGAGGAAAAAATCCAGGTTCTAATTTCTCTGCAGACAGTTGGAGCCCAAAGTCCCTGAGGGCCGGCATCCTGCGTCTCTCCCTGGTTTACGCATCTGGACCAAATGATGGCTCATTAGAGGCCTAAGATGAACACTGACCTGCTTGCTATTCCACCAGGGAGAGAATAAAACATGCAGGATGCGGGCCCTCAGGGGCCCCCTTCGGGCTCCACTGGTTCAGTTTGTTCTGCTGTTGTTGAGCCTCATGATCGTCGTTTCACATCTCAACTCGCTTCCATCTGACCTACTTTCCAATGCAAACACTGCTGGCCCCCGGATCCGACCGGGCCCCTGATCCGACCGGGCCCCTGATCCGACCGGGCCCCGGATCCGACCGGGCCCCGGATCCGACCGGGCCCCCGATCCGACCGGGCCCCTGCTCATATTTAATTCCTCCACCGCAGAAGAAAGTATTCCAATGCAGAACCGGACAACATGGCCGACATGTTGGAATAAATTCTTTGATGTTTGTCCAGATTTTCCCAAAATGAAACTTTGCAAAAGTTTTCACACCCCTCAAACTTTTCATGGTTTGTAAAGGAATCGGTTCCAACAGTTTGTACAAATAATGGGACCACAGGTTCTCAGTTATTAGGTCTGGACTTTGACTAGGCTTTGACCAGAACTCATTGTTCTTCCAGTTGTTCCACTTGGACGTTTTTACTGGTTTATAATTAATTATTTATAAATTCCCAGACTGACGGTGAAACGCTGGATCCCAGGAAACGCCGTGTTGCTTTTTCCTCTGCAGCTGGACCTTCGATCTCTGAACAGAACCATGTCCAGATGACACATTGATCACTTTAACTCTGCTTTAGACCTTTAGAGAGAAGCTGGCCCACAGCATCATGCAGCCTCCACCTAACTCTGCTTAACTTTGGACTGAGCAGAGTTTTCATGTTAGAACCGGCACAATTTATAAAATATAACTTATAGAAAGATTTTTCCGGTTCAAGATGTACCAGCAGAAACACAGATAATTAACAGAACGGTTTTCCTCCCTGTGGTTACTGAACTAACCTGTGATTGATTAACTTCTGCTTCACTGCGAGTCATGAAAGTTACCATGAAATAAATCAGCATCAAACTGACAAGTTGGTTGAATCAAATGGAGCTAATTTTTAGATTCATGGTTCAGTACTTTTTTTTTTTTTTTTTTTTAGACAAACTTTTGGCCCCAATTTTGCTCCATAGAATCCCCTAAACGTTTTCTCGCTGTGCATCAGTTTGTGCACAGACTGGATTTTATCAATGCAGTTTTTACTGAGCCGGTCTGTTGGTCCATCTTTTGTTTGTGCTCAGACGCCGCCCGTCCTGAAGGTGGCGCCGTCACGTCTTCCATTTGCTCACTGGGTGATCACCTGCTGGAGGCGGAGTCAGCCCGACTGGGTCATGTGGTAACCAGGACTCCGCTCTGAGGACAAGATGTCTGCCGGTGCAGGCTCCGCCCCCGGGCGCCATCCATGGATCTGGTAAAAAAAAACAGCTTGAGACGAAATGATTCATGTTTAACTTCCAGAAATTAGATGAAATTTTACATTTCTGAAGTCAAACATTGGACTGTTCTGTCTCTGTTTGTGTGGACTGTAGCCATGGTAACAGGCTCCGTCTCATCTCACCTGTGTCTCCTCTCCTGCAGGTGTTTCCTGGCTCTGATCACAGCTCCTCCAGGAGGTCAAGGGGTGAGTCCAACGATCTGTTACAAGAGTTAGACAAAACCGCATCCAGCCATCCAACCAACAATTGAGCAAGCAGGATGAACGGATGGATGAATTGCTGGATGGTCCTCATTATGTCCCCCATGTGGTTGCCATAGTGACGTCTCTCCTCCTCAGACCTGCAGAACGGATCAGACTCGTTTTCTGCGGTTTATTTGTGGAGGAACTGAAGCTGCAGGAAGTTTCATAGAAACATGAACCGTATCCATGGAAACAGGATACGTTTGTCAGGGCCAGGTGTTCCTCCTGGATCACACACCGGTCCTCCATCTTTCTGCATGATTGACTGACTAGAAGACGGAAACTAACAAAAGGAAGACAAACCTTCCCACCTCCAATCGGTGGGAGGAGGCCTGGTGCTGGTCAGCGCTTACTGGGCCCAGATTGGGGTGCAGTCGGGACATTAGAGCGGTGATGGAGGATGACTGGGTGGAGGGAGGATGGTGTTCTCTGAACAAAGTCATGACAGCAGATAAAGCGATAGCATTCCTGCCAATAACCATGCCTCACTGATAACCTCGTTTACACAACGCTGCAGGAATGCGGCTGCTACACAAACACTGCTGCATGCGAGGAAACTCACCGTCTGGGGCCCACAGAGAAAAAGAAAACACAGTCAGGACATCAACAGGGACACTGAGTGTGGGACATATGAGCAGGGACAGCACAGATTAGCTCCTCTCTGTACGATGTTGTTTTATTACAGGCAGGAGTCGGGACAGAAAGTCACGGACTCTTCGGGCCAGAACGTTGGGTTCAGTCAGAACAGCTACAGGAGACTTTTGGATGTAAAAGTCCAGCTTATGATCCTATCGCTCCGAGACAAACCTTCCATTGCTGCCCTGCAGTGAGAAGGTTCTGGGTTCGAGTCCCGGTCTGGGTCTTTCTGCGTTCAGGATGGGTTCTCACCCGGTGCTCCGGCTTCCTCCCGCAGTCTGAAAACTGGACCGTTGAGTTAGCTGGTCTGTGCCGGGCTGGGGACCCATCCAGAGTGGACCCCGCCTCTCGCCCAAAAACCGCTGGAAATAAGCACCCGGCCCCTCGGACCCTGAAGGGACTTCTGATGTATTAGGCTCATAGGGAACCAGATTCAGCGCTAGCTAAAGGTTTAGCTTAGAAAAGGCGGCTGCGCCAACACTAAAACACCAATCATAAACATTAGCTAAAGCACTATGCTAATATGGTATTTAGTAAAAGCTAATGCTAAAGTGCTACACACGCATGTTATTTACTGGAAACAATGCTAATGCGCAATACAAATAAGCAGAAGCTAATGCTAACGTGCTATACCAATATGGTATTTAGTGGACGCTACAATAAGATGCTAAATTCAGCCATGTTGTCACAAGACAAGACATGAAGAGTCTCTCAAAACAAATTATGTCTGTCTTTTGTACATATATTTAAGAACCCTCAATAAAGTTTCTTCAAAAAAAGAGAACATAAGAAGAGGAAACAATACTTCCTTCCCACACTTCAAAATAAAAGCATGAATATAAACTTCTAACTACTTGAAGAATTTTTAGTATCGATAACCAAATCAAACTTTATTCTCTCTTCACTGCAGCAGAAACTTCATTACAAATATTGAAGTTGTTATGATATCAAGTCTACAAAGGAGTTTTACACACTGTGTCGCTCTTAGTTTAGTTTTCTCTTTAAACCTGGTTTTGATATTTCCATATTTATAATTCTTTCACCTTTTGAATGATTGTATTTTCCTCCAGAGAGCCGTCTCAGTCTTATCAGAGCGTCAGCAGAAGTTGGCGCATGTTGTCATGTTTAGTCTGTGAACATGAGCTGCTGTCGTCTCCACAGGTTGATTTGGATCAGAGGAACATCTGTCCTCATTCACCATTTTTTCTGTTGAAAGAGTTAGAAAAAATGGAGCGTGATTGTCTACGACTGATCTGATCAAAAACCATCAGCTGTCTGCTTCCTAAGAAAATGGGGAAAATCTTTGTTGTTTACATTCTTTCTGTGGAACAAGAAACACCAGAACGAAAACATGAGGACAAACTGCTGCCTGGCCGACGCGGCCGCACCGAGTCAGAGCTTCTAAACTCACCAAAAACAAACTTAAAACAGGCGCGTTGACGGAAACTTACAGGTAGAGGAACCAGAACCAGGTTCTACCAGAACCCAAAACAGAACCCATGAAAAACCAGGAGCTTAAATACTGAGGGAAGAGAAACAAGAAGGGAACCGGAGGAGATAATTAGAGATGAGGAACAGCTGTGGCAGGGAGCCCGCATGAAAACTGGGATTAACTCAGACAGAGCAAAATAATCCAAGAAAATTATAAGAACACAAAAATGAACTAAGACTAAACATATAGTTTATTACCTAATATGAAAATATGTTAGTAATAATAATAAAAACAGATAAATTAACGGAGTACAGCAGAATAAATGAAAAATAAATAAACAGCAAAAAGGAAATGATCAAAAGAGAAAAACTGATTTCAATTTTAAAAGGAGCGGCTAAAGCAAAGGAGGTGGATTAGCAGATTCAGGGCAAAATTTCACAATAAGAGCCTCAAACATTAGAATTTGAAATGATTTCTGGTTTCCAGCTGAAGACCTGAAGCGGTGTGTTGACTCTAGATCTATAAATCTAGATTGTTCCTCTTTAATAACTTCAGTTTCTGTTCAGCTAGGAGAATGTTTTGGCACATCCACACATTTCTCGTTTCTCAGCATCTGCTCAGTGTTTGGATGGGGTGAAAGGTCACCTGGTGACATCATAAAGTAGAGCTGTGAATCATCTAGCTATGCTAATGAAGCTAGTGGCAGCATATAGATGTTGAGGAGGAGGCGTCCTGGGATTGAACCTTGGGGAACGCCACATGTGACTTACCTTCCATGAGAAGTTTCCTATTGACCCAAAAGAATCCCTGCTCTGTGGGTCAGACTGGAACCGGTCCAGTTCTGGACCCAATCCAGGCCACATTTTCTTCTGGTTTTTCATGAATTTTCCATCATGGATCGCCACATTCTGCACAACACCCTGCTGCATGACAGAAGCGGGTCGCGTTTCAGGTTGACCTCCACCTGGACGATAAGACAGGACTGCAGGAAGAACGAGATGAAATGACAAAACCCTTCTGGATTTGAATGGTGTAGGAAGTAGAACCTGAACTACAACCAGACCAAACGAAGCAGAAGTTTGTGAATCATACTGAATCCTCATCATCATGACTTCCTGTCCTCTCCTGGTTTCCAGGGCGACCTGATGGAGCCGTGTGGCGGGAGGAACTGCACCACCTGCCAGTGTTTACCTGCTAAAGGAGCCAGGGTGAGTCCTGATCCAGCCAATCACAGCGGTCCGTTTAATATTCCAGCTACTGGAGCGGCGACGCATTTACTGGCAGCTCGGAAAACAGGAACACGGAGCGGCTCCGAATCCTGCTGGACCGGCGGATTCGGACAGGAATGAGGGGCTAAGTTAGAGGACAGCAGATTGAACACACACACACACACACACTTCCATCACATCAGAGGACTTAATTAACAACATGTAGCTGCAGGTTCAAATCCCAGCCTGGAGTCTCCGTACGAACTTGGCGTCTCTCTGGATACTCCAGCTTCCTTCCTCAGAAACTTGCTGGGTTAACTGGCTGCTGTTTCCGACTGGCTGTATAATTGGTTTTGTTCTGCCTCTCTGACTGGTGTCCAGTGACTGCTGGATTTAAAATTACAGCTCAAAAGACTAAAATATCACAAAGAAGTTAAATATTTTTGGTGAAGCTCAAACATTATTGAAACATTTCAAAACTTTACGTCTTGTCATTTTTATGATTCCAGTTTACAGAGAATAAAAACATAAAAATCAGTTCCACAGAAAATTACAATATTGTGAAAAACTCTTACCATTTTTATAGAAAGTTGAGTGGATGGAAAAAATGTGGTAGGAACAGGGAGAATCTGTTCAATAATCTGAGGGATCTTCACCGGACTAGAATCAGAACATCTGGACCCCTTTGCTCAGACGGGACCAGAACCTGCGACACAGGAGAGAACCAGAACCGGGCTGTTGCTCAGAGGTCCAAACTCCAGATGAAAGTAAAATTTTATCTGGACCTCAAGGTCTCAGAGTCTGATGAGACAAAACCAGAACCACGGTGCTGCATGTCCAGGGTGAAGTTTTCTCAGTCAGTGATGATCTGGGTCACCAGCTGGTTCTGGTCCTGGTCCACTGGGTTCTGTATGGTCCACTGTCAGCCCGGCCATCCACCAGAATATTTTAGTCCTTCATGCTTCCTTCTGCTGGCCTGATTCATGGAGATGCTGGGTTCATTTCCAGCAGGACTTGGTTCTGACCCAGACAGCGGTACCAGAATCTGGTCTAAAGACCAGAGTTATACTGGGTTTGATGGGCCAGGAAACAGGCCTGACCAGTACCTTATAGGGAACCTATTGCAGATAGGTTCCCTGTAAGGGATAGATATATTATCTATTTCATCAAAATTATGAGAAATAGATAATATATTCACTCCATGTCTGGTGGATCTTATTTATTTCAGCTTCAATAAAAATACTGAAGGTTTTCCTCCATATTTTGGTTTGTGGTCCTGCATTCTGCTACGACCCCGTAAAGAAGCGCAGGACCAGGCGTCCCCACAATGTGCTGAAAACAAGAACAGTCAGCAGCCAATGAGACGACAGACAGAGCGTCACATGACTGTTCACTTCTTGCTGTCAGCTGACGAGTAAACAACAAAAACAAAAACAGGAAGTCCAGGTCCTAAGCAACCCACTGGGAGTGGGTTGGCGCTGCGTGTGCATGTGTGTGTGTGCATGCGTGGGTGTGTGTGTGTGTTTGTTCAGCTGGAAGCAGCAGACAGGCGGGGGGTTTGTGGTTTGACGTCTGTCTCAGTGATTTCACAACCAAACAGCTTCAGATAAAGGAGGGAGGACTAGCAGAGATCACAGCTGTCACATCCCATCACACACACGCACACACACACCCCCACACACACACACACACTCACTCAAAGCTCTTTCACACACACCTCGGATCTCTGGTCAGATGAACCGAGCTGCATCAGTAAATGCTTCTCCCACTGTCAGGCATGGTAGTGGAAGCATCATGATGAGGCTCTAACAAAGCGGTATTAATGGTTGCTGTGGTAACCATGGTAACAGCGGCTGTTGCAGTATTTTCTTTGGTTCTGTTTTGAAATCCTGATCCATCCAAACTCAGTTGAAGCCACACTGCTGCTTTTTCAATTTCCGCCTTTTAAAATGAAGTTTCCTGAAATTTTCTAAATACAAGATTTTTTTCCGTACTTACTTTTTCTGCTTTTAAAGCTCATAGCTTGAACACAACAATAATCTTTTCCAACCAGATCGTTCAGAAGCAGAAGTGAACCTCGGAGGGAAAAGAGAAGACGCTTCATCTCTGCTGTTAGCGGACGTAGCTGTGCGTCAGATTTACAGGTGTACCAGAAACACACAGACAAAGGTTCCCGCTCTCAACTTTTTCATTTAAAAGTATAGAATATTTGATTTATTGTGCAGAAATTACTTGCGGATGCTGGTAAGTCTTTCCTGGTGGTAAAAAGCAGCCAGGAGCTTTAGATGATCCCAGCGTTGTGACGTAAACCAACCTGTGGTCAGTAAACACCTGATCCAGGTGATAGCAGCAGATTCTCCTGCTGAACATTGAGTTACATTAAAAATGCAGGCAGTTCAGGTCAACCGTTTCCCCGGGACTCACCTCCTCTGCGACTCGGTCTCAACACGCTCATGATGGTAGTTTTTGTTTTCCGCTTGAAGCCTCATTACCGAGCAGATATTCCTGCTTCCTCCCTGAGCTGAACGGCTCCTCCTGAACTTCTCACCTCCAACAGCAGAACCATGTGGCAAGTTTTCAAAACGGCACAAATGCTCTGGCATTTCTGCCACTTGTGGAAGTATTTTGTAGTGTTGAATCGATTATTGAAATAATAGTCAACTAATAATCGATTCATCTGCCAATCAGCCGTTAAGTTAAACTATACAACAATATGTGCACATTTTGCATTTAAGATAAAAAACTTTTCTCTGTAAAACAGCATAAATCTGTTTTACCCAGAACTCTTTTCATGTCAGTTTTAGCTTCACCTGTTTAGGAATCTATTTTTAAAAAATCTGCCTTTTGTATCCAATTATTACACAATCTAGAAAATCATCTCCAGATCAGACCTACCCTGAATTGATGTTCAGTCCAGCAGAAATGCCAGAATTTTTTACAGTTTTTGGCTGCAGATTAATCCTTTGGTATGAAGCGTTTACTAAATGACTACATTTTTTGTTTTATTTAATAAAGAAATTGAATCATTTGCATCTTTAAATGTGTTTCTAACATTGTAGAAGAAAGGCTTATACAAAATATCTGCATGATGTCAAGATTGTTTTTAATCCAGTTAATTCTCACAATAATTGATAGAATAATCAATTTACTAAAATAACAATGAGTTGCAGCCCTAAAATTTTGATTTGCTGGATGTGATTTCATCTTTTTCATCCAATAAAAACTCAGTTTAGACACAAACCAAAAGTCTATGGCATTACATTATGAACAGTTATGTGCACATAAAAAAACCTACTTTATGTGTGAAAGACACATCAATTGTTCTGTGTTTTTTGGCCCTGTTGGCCTTCCGTACAGGAGGAGCAGGCGAGCCAGAGCGGAGATGTTTTTATCAAACGCCTGAGATTTAAACACAAACACCACAAGTTATTGTTTGCTTACATAGATATATGTGTCTGGAGCCACATATATAGAGTTAATGAGCAAATAGGAGGGAAAGTGAAGGTGTTAAAATGGAGGTTGAGCTGCAGAGATCAAGCAGGGACATGACTGCTACTTTCAGGACAAACGTATTTACAAGCCTCAAAAACATTGAATGACATGAAAAATTAAATGTTTCGTCCAGAAAGTGAAACTGCTGAGTTCTTTAATTTCTATCAATTTTACAGAATAATAATCCTGTATGTTTTATTGTGAGAAAACTGCTCAGTCTAAGCAGCTGTGCTGAATTTGATTCAAAGTCAAACTTTTTATCATTAAATATACATTTTTATTGACATAGTTTTTATTTTAGATTTTATTTTGATCTCAGATCTGCTGTTCTCAGTTTGTATTTGGTTTGATTTGTGTGAGACTGCCCCCCTGTGGTCAGATATGTCATTGCATGTTTGGCTCACTGGACTCTGCTGGTTCTGTCTGTGTGAACAGAACCAACTGATCTCAGTTAAAATGTTCTGGCTTTCCGTCTCGGTTGGGTCAGTATTGTCTCTAACATCATTTCTTGGCCCCAAATTGAATGTTTTTATGTTTTTTGTTGTGGACCAGGTTCTGTTGGTCTCATTGTTCTGTCAGATGTTTAAATCCGATATCTGCCAGACACGTCAGTTCAAACGGTAATTTAGGCGTCGCACAGTAAACATTCATATCGATCTGTTCTGTATGCGACACCAAGATGATGAGAGTCTGAAGGACGACATTAGAAAATATCAATACTTATAGGACAGATGACTGAGGGGACTTTCAAAAAAAATAAAAATACATGGGAGGAAATGGCTTGGAACTGATTTTTAACCAGCTGAGTGGAATTATGGGAAATGAAGGAATTTGTCCTGTAGGAATTAGGAGCAAGGTTGCATCTAAAACTGGCTGGACAGTAACTCTCCTGGGCCGGGGCTGGAGCCCGCTGGTTTAGGGTGTGCAACGTTTTGCTTGGTCCTGGGTCACTGTGTTGTATCAGGCATCGAAGTTTTAAATGGTTTTATGTTCTGCAGGGTTTCCCAGGTCCTCTGGGTCCGCAGGGGCCTCAGGGGCCCCCAGGCTTCCCGGGCAGACAGGGGCTTCCAGGGCAGAAGGGCGGTAGAGGAGCCGAGGGGCCGATTGGAGGTTATGGGGTAAAAGGAGATGTTGTGAGTAAACAACCGTTCTCACTGTAAAAGCAGAAAACCTAAGTAACATTCCTGAAGTCCAACATGGTGAAGGTCTCATTATGTGGGTTCAGGGTCCCGCCGGTCTGCACGGTTTTCCGGGTTTGGACGGAGTCCCGGTAAGAGTCCTCGCCTCTATCGGCATCCCACAGCTGCCAGAGCGCAGAATCCTTCAGCTTCTCTTTGTGTTTGTTCAGGGCCTCCCAGGCCCGGCTGGAGGGCCTGGTCATCCAGGTCTGGATGGATGCAACGGAACCAGAGGAGACCGGGGATATCTGGGGCTTCCAGGAGAACAGGGCCCCAATGGAGAACCGGTAAAAAGCATTGGCTGATTGTCACAGTTTGACGCCATGTTGAGGTGAAAGAATCTCACATCCTGTGAAATCCTTTGCAGGGTTTAACCGGTCCGAAGGGACGTAAAGGAGAGCCATCGGCCAACTTCATCCAGTACCCCGGAGCTCCTGTAAGTACAGCTGACCTGCAGCGTCATGTTCTGGTACGTTCAGCCCGCCTGACCGCAGTGTTTGGGTCCAACAGGGCGACGCCGGGCCCAGCGGACTGCCGGGTCTGCCGGTGAGTTGGCCTGAAAGCAGCTGAGTGCGTCACGTTGTTCTGCTTCTGCTTCAGGTTTCTGTCTCTGCCTGCAGGGGGAAGATGGTCTGCCGGGATCGACCGGACTCAGGGGTCCGGTCGGATCAGCTGGGCCCGCTGTGAGTCACTCCACTTCATTTCAGATCACTGCAGCTAAACTCAGTTGGAAGCATGTAATTCAGTTTAGTCCACCTTAAATCCATTTATTCCCATTCAGGCAAATTTTATTATCGTTTAATGAAATACCTTCAGTTAAATTCAGTTCAAATAAGTTTTTGTTCATTACAAAAAGTCAATTTCAACAGAATTGTAGTTCAATTCTGTTCAGTTTGACTCGTAGTTCAGTTCAGTTCAGTTCAACACAGTTTGGATCAATTCACTGAATTTGTAGTTTGGTTCCCTGGTGAGTAAATTAAATGTTTAAACGGATTTTTATTTGTCTCCTCAGGGGTTTCCTGGTTCGCCCGGACCAAGGGGCCTGCCTGTGAGTCACAACCAGCAGCTATTAATTCATTTTAGAATTACAGTCAGCAGTTTTAACTCTTTTTACAGTTTATATCACCTTTTTAATGTAATTTTGAAGCAGTAAAACTGTTTACAGCTCTCTGTTATTGATTATAGATCGATTATCTCTCCAGCTGGATGTTCTGATGTCGGCTTATGTTTTTGTTTTAGGGTCAAAAAGGTCGATTACTGCCGGGACCGAAAGGAGACGAGGTACGGAGACTGTTTACAGAGTTAATGTAGCGCCACCTAGTGGTTCATCCATCAGGCCACGCCCCGGAAATATGACATCACATTTGGTCACGCCCCCTTCCCCTTCACATCACAGCCCTTTTATTCCAGTCTCTTGACTGTGGCTCAGCAGGTAAAGTTGTTGTCTTGCAGTCAGAAGGTTGGAGGTTCGATTCCAGTTTCCTCCTGCCCCTGCAGGCACTGACCTGCTTCAGGCAGTAAAATGACTGCAGCAGCTCTAAATATATTCAGTCCATTTACCATTGGCCACGCCCCCTTTTGCCACACCCCTCAGTTACATCACAGAATAACATGTGGAGGACATGAACATGGCCGACCTTCCTCAGGCCTTGTAATGCCCCCTGTAGGTGGGTCAGTGCATTACATCACTGTTGGTCTTTACTGGGAGCCAGCTGAGTTCTGTTCCAGCTCTTTGGTCTTCTGACCTGCAATAAACAAACTTTTTCCATTTCCTGTGTGATCCATAGGGAGACCAGGGCCCCCAGGGGCCTCCGGGGCCCTTCGAGTACATTGACCCTCCAGAGGACTTGTACATCAAAGGGGAGAAGGTCGGAGGACATTTAGTCTTCCTTTGCTTTATTTTCTTGTTTTTGTTGGTTTTAAATGTTCAGTATCTTTTACTTAGTTTTATTTATGTCTAATGTCTTAAATATTCTGCTCTTATCGTCGGGTTATTGTGTCAGGTTAGAAAACTGGAGTCTCGGTTCTAGTTCCACATCCTATTTCTGGATTTTATCTTTATTTTAATGGTGGGATGTGATAAAAAAACAAACAATGTATTGAGTAAATTCCAGGGTCTGAAATTAATTAATCATATTTTAATCATTTACCAACATTTTTGCTGGTAAATGATTGACTACACTCATTGACCACTTTATTAGGTACACCCGTCGAGCTGCTCATTAACACATGTTGAATCATCCATCCATCCATCCATTTTCTGTGCGCCCTTGTCCCTAATGGGGTCAGGAGGTGCTGCTGCCTCTCCAGCTACGTTCCGGGCGAGAGGCGGGGTCACCCTGGACAGGTCGCCAGTCTGTCGCAGGGCGATGTTGAATCAGCCAATCACATGACAGCAACTCGATGCATTTCTTCATATAGACACAGCCAAGACGATCCGCTGCAGTTCAAATCGAGCATCAGAACAGAGAAGAAAGGAGGTTTAAGTGACTCTGAACGTGGCATGGTTGTTGGAGCCAGACGGGTTGGGCTGAGTATTTCAGAAACTGCTGATCTACTGTGATTGTCACCCACAACCATCTCTAGGGTTTACAGAGAATGGCCCGAAAAAGACAGTGAGTGGCAGTTGTGTGTGCATAAATGTCTTGTTGAGGTCAGAGGTCAGAGAAAAATGGACTGGTTTGAGCTGATAGAACCACTCGTTACAACCGAGGTCTGCAGAAGAGCATCTCTGAACACACAACACATCGAACAGAAGACTGCTGCTGCCCTCCTACAACTCCTGTCAGGTAGCAACAGGAAACTGACACAGGTTCACCAAAACTGGACAGTAGAAGATTGGAAACGTTGGTCTGATGAGTCTCGATTTCTGCTGCGAAATTCAGATGGTCGGGTCAGAATTTGGCGTCAACAACATGGAAGCCTGGATCCATCCTGTCTGGTATCAACGGTTCAGGCTGGTGGTGTGGGGGATATCTTCCTGGCACAGTTTGGACCCATTAGAACCAATTGAGCATCAAGTCAATACCACAGACTACTTGAGTGATGTTGCTGATCATGTCCATCACTTTATGGTCTGTAGTTATTCCAGCAGGATAACGTACCATCTCATAAAGCGCCAATCATCTCAGACTGGTTTCATCTCAGACTGGTTTCATCTCAGACTGGTTTCATCTCAGACTGGTTTCATCTCAGACTGGTTTCTTGAACAATGAGTTCAATGAACTCGAATGGCCTCCAGTCACCAGATCTCAATAGAAACCTTTGGGATGTGGTGGATCAGGAGATTCGCATCATGGACGTGCAGCTGACAAATCTGCAGCGACTGCGTGATGCTATCATGTCGATATGGAGCAGACTCTCTCGGGAATGTTTCCACTACCTTGTTGAATCTCTGCCACTGAGGATTAAGGCAGTTCTGAAGAGGGTCCAACCTGGTACTAGCAAGGTGTACCTAATAAAGTGGCCGTATGAGCTCAGCAACAAAGAAAGTTTTTAATCCTCATCAATCAGACTGAGGCAAAGAGTTTCAGGAAGTCCTGATCTTTCATGGAGCCTCTTTAGAAATGTAGACCGTGGATGCTAACATTAGCGCTGGCTGCTACATGTTAGCATTGAGATGCTGTTTTAGGCTAGCATAGCTTCGCTGCTAGGCTAACTCCTTTTAGCACAACTTGACCACAACAGTAGTCTTTCCAGAATCCAATCAGATCGTTCAGAAGCAGAAATTAACGCCCAGAGAGAAGATGTTCTGTACTTTGAAAATGTTGCTAAATAGAAGCTGAAGAAGATTTTCTTTATCTGATTAATGAACCTTTGCTCTGGGTTTTGTTTTGTTTGTTTTATCCCATTTAAAAAGGTTTTTTAAGGTTGTCCTAAATCAGGTCTGGTTGTTTCTCTCAGGGATCTCCAGGGGAACCAGGACAGCGTGGCGTTCAGGGACTCCCGGTAAGGTAGACCCCTTTATTAACCTGCTGCCTGTTTATTTATTCCATGTTTGAATATATGATGTTATTCTGATGTTAATGAAGCTAAATATCCCAGAATAAGAGCCATTTTGGATCCTGTAGTGACCACTGGTGTGGGCCGCGATGAGGAAGTTCTGTTCTGGTTTCAGAGTCGGGATGCGCCGCCTGGGATCAAAGGAGAGACGGGGATTGTTGGATTTCCAGGAGCCAGAGTACGTTCCCTTCGATCCGTTCCAGAAGTTTATCCGGCTTCGGTTGATGCATGAGTTTGTTTTTTCTTCCAGGGGGATTCTGGTCGACCCGGTCCGTCCGGACGGAAAGGCACCCGGGTGAGTCAGAGCAGAAACGCTGGTCCAGTCTGATGGTTCCGGGTCGGGTTAATTAAAGGTGTTTTTGGGTTTTCAGGGGATGGAAGGGAGCCAGGGTCTTCCAGGACTGATAGGTCAAGAAGGTTTTAAGGTCAGTTGGGTTTGTGAACCCGGTTCTGAAACTGAGTCCAGTTAAAGTCTTTATTCTGAAAGAGACAGAGCAAATTTAAAGGCGCGTATTATTTAAGCTCTTTGTTGTGATATGACTCTTTGTTTCCAGGGCTTTGCTGGTGATCCGGGCCCTGAAGGCCCCCCTGTGATCGATGACATCACTCACATAGGTACGGATCAATACACCAATCAGGCACCTGTCGGTTTCTTTTCTCAACGTCCTGTCTTCCAGGTGAGGTCGGGGACCCTGGGTTCCCCGGTGGGAGGGGCCCTCTTGGTGACATAGGGCCTTTGGGAACGCTTGGTCCCCCAGGATTCCCAGGATCATCAACACCAGGTTAGTAAAATCATTTAACATTAAACATCAAAGCTGATTATCAATAGGAAAGCATCCAATCAACTATCAGAGCCAATCATTGTAGGGTGATGTCATAAAGAGGGATGATGGTGGTCTAGTCAAATCGATGTTACTATGAGGGCGAGGAGGACTGAAGGTAGCAGGACAGTGTTGGTGTTAGTCACAGTAAATATGAATATGAACAAAAAGGCTGTTAATTATAAAGTTCATCAAAATGAACAGCAATAATTTTGGTTCCTTTTACAAGTTTTACAAGAGAAAAATGGCCTTTAGCTGCTCGTCACAACTTCAAACTAAACGTTTGACCAACTAAGTATTTAGGTCCAAAGTAAATATATAATTAACAAATTCTTCAATTTGAAGCTAAACATTTAGATTAGTAGCTAAATGTTTATCTCCAAAATAAATATTAAGTTAAAAAGCTAAATATTTAGTTTGTAAACTAATATTTTACTTACAGACTAACTATTTAACCACTAAGTTAAACATTTACTAGCAAGACAAATATCCCGCTAGCTTACCGTGAACTTGTTCAGATTTAGGTGGGATGAATTTGGTGTCTTGGGTCCATCTTCAGGATCATCTCTGTGGTTTTCTTCAGGACTTAAAGGTTTTGATGGTCCGAAGGGAAAACCTGGGTACAAAGGAGAGAGAGGAGATCCGGGTCAGACTACAGACGAAGTGGCACATGGAGAACCTGGAAAACCAGGACAGCGGGGACAGCGAGGGCCGAAGGGACTGCAGGGCCTCCCAGGTACCACATCTGTTTCTGGTCCCTGCGGCTTCCAGCTGTCAGTCCTCCATGTTTGGTCTCCGTCTCTGCAGGAACCGTCTGTCTTAAAGGAGACAAAGGAGAAATGGGAGACCCAGGTGATGGGGGCTTTCCAGGACCGAGAGGTGATGATGGCAGTAGAGGTCTGTGATGATTGTTTCTGACTTTTTTTAAACGCGTCTGAAAGAACAAACATGTTCCTGTGAGGAGGCCCTCCGAGACAGATCAGCTGACTTCATGTTCAATCGTCACGTTTCAGGTGTTCCTGGTGAATGTCTATGTAAATCTACAGACCTGGAGGGCCCCCAAGGGCCTCCAGGGGCTATAGGGCGTCCAGGGTCAACAGGACAGCCCGGACCCCCAGGTCCCAAAGGAGAGATGGGTTACTCTGGAGACCCAGGAGCGAAGGGGGCCCAGGTGAGGTTTTAAACAAAAACATGGGAGGAAACCTCCGACGAGTTCCGACTGAAGCAGCAGGTTTGTGTTTTTCCTGCAGGGAGCGAAGGGCTTCAGGGGACCTGATGGACAGAAAGGACCGAAAGGTTTCACTGTGGCCGGCTTGAAAGGTGAGTTCATCACATTTACAGTTTCATCCAGATAACAACAAATTAAATTAAAGCAAATTGAGAGAATGTGACCAACAGCAGCAGTGTTTCCCTTTGGGTTTTATTTCCTTACTGCTGTAGATGTTTAAGTTAATTTAAGTTTGATATTTGATATTCCTTTGAATTATTTTGTTCAAAAAAACAAAGTTTAATGTCTATAAAATACTTTAATAACACATTAAGATGACAAACAGAAACAATAAGGAACCAAAAAAACTGCAAAAAATTATCAATAAATAAGTTTGAGGAAGAGTTGAGAAACTATGACACAAAAATAAAATTACATTTCAAGATAAAATCTGAAAGTGAATTACTGAACTCATGACAGTTATTGGTCCGAGTCAATGGTGGGGACTTCATATCAATATTTGGATCAATCTGCCCACTTCTTCTCACCTGCAAAAACGCAAAATATTACCAAGTAAATCTGGTTCAGTTTCCTGTCAAGAAAATAAAAGGAAAACGGAAAAACAAGAAGCAGCAGAAATCAATGATTCCTGAATATTGGTGAAAAACTTCTGGTTCCACCGGCAGATTTTTCCCATATTGTTAGTGACATAATCAAAGAGATTCAGAAATCACCAGATTCAGAAATCTTTAATTACTAAAAACAAGTTCCTGAAAAGTTACTTCTGTTAGTTTTGTCTTATTTCAAGTTTATCAAGACATTTACACTGGAAACTGGACCAGGAGTATTTTTGCAGTGCGATGAATGAATGAATCTTGTTTTCATGTTTCAAAGATTCTCATTCTGATTTTGTTTCCAGGTGAAAAGGGAGAAAGGGGCAAAGTGGGCCCTGAAGGGCCCCCAGGAACCTGGGGGACAGTCGGACCCCCGGGGCGCCCAGGACCACCTGGAGATCCGGGACTTAAGGTCAGCCATCGAGGCGGAGTCAGGGAGCAAACCGGACCAGAGCAGAACCAAACCTCTCTCCTGGTTGTGTTTGGGTTTAGGGGGACAGTGTCCCTTGTTTCCCTGGAGACAAAGGCTTTCCTGGACCCCCGGGACCGGATGGATTCCCAGGACGACAGGGCCCCTGTGGAGTCGCCGTGGTGGGGCCCCCTGGAGAGCGCGGGGCCCCTGGAAACCCAGGGCTTGATGGATTTCCTGGACCTCCTGGACTGAAGGGAGATCCAGGTAAAGCTGTTGGTGAAGTCAGATAAAATGACTGTAGTGAAATTATTTCACAACATTTCCTGTTTTTCTGCACCAGATTCATAAAGCGCTTTGCTCTGAATGCAAATCAATTTACTCTGACTTTACTTCAGGTCCCAGTTCTCCCAGTTCTCCCAGTTCTCCTGTCTCCAGTCTGTATGACAGAGTGATAACGTCGGGACATTTCATCCTCACTGCCTTGGTTTTTCTTTCAGTTTGTTCCAGATCAAACATGTTCTTTAATAACATCTCCTGTCTGCTCACCTATTAATGCCTTTGTTTACAGCATTATAATAATATTAATAACAATAAAGAAATAAACAAATAAAACATTAAATAAGTTATTCTGCATCTACCGCCTTCACTTTCACCAGATTAGCTCAGTTCTTGAAACCAAACAAAATGGCTGCCAGGCTGCATGTAGCAACCAAGAAAACCAAATTATAAAGGCAAATATTTGATTTGACCTATGACCTTTTCCAACCTTGGAAAATGAAAATGCAGAATAGAAGTTCAATAAGTGAGACTGCAGGTTGTATTTATTAAATTTTATTCTGAGAAAATAATTGTGTATTAAACTTGTTTTACATGAAGTCTTTACAGATATACTGTGATAACTTTGCAGGTTCACTGAAAAAACACAGAATCTTACCAAGTATTGCTGTTTCTAGTCTCTGGTGATCAAACGTATTTTCTGCTTCAGAAAATGTCTCTCTATTTGATTTACTTTTTGATTCTTTCCGTCTTTTTGATTTGACCCCGCCTTCTTTTGGTATGACTCCACCTTCTTTTGTTTGACTCCGCCTTCTCTGGTTTCTCCTCTCGTAGGAGAACGTGGCCCCTGTTTTTCGAATCCCGGCCCTCTGGGACAGAAGGGAGACCGTGGACCACTAGGTAAGCCCCGTTTTGAACACCCGTATCTTTACTGTTAGTGCAGCTTCCTGCTCACCTGCCTCCATCTCCAGGTGCCCCAGGTCCTCCTGGTGCTAACGGCACCGCTGGCATCCGTGGGCCAGACGGGCCTAAAGGGGACAAGGGACTGTCTTATGCTCCAGGACCACCTGGGGACCGAGGTACCTCAGCGTTGGGTAGACGTGTCACACCTGTCCTGTCTGAGCCGACGGCTCCATGTTTCTTCTTCTGCCCCTCCAGGACCTCCAGGTGCTGATGGAGATCCTGGAGAAGACGGAACCGACAGTTGTTGTTACGTCGGAAGTCCAGGTAAAAACCAGCATCAGCTGAACAGTTTCTGCTGTAAAGGAAAAACACAAATCCACCAAAAGAAACTCCCACTTTCCTGATTGAAAAACCTCCGGACTGGTGGGAATCAGCGGACTCCTCCAGAACAGTGACAACTTTAAATTTATGAAATATTAAACAGCCAGACTGAGCCCACAAAGCTTTGTCCTAAAATTCACCATGTCGGCCATTTTGGGTCTAATTGAGCCAGGTGGGGGAGCTACTGAGTCTGTTTTCTGATTGGTGAAATAACACATAGATTATGATCAGTTCAAATGTTTTAGTACACCTCACGTAAAACAAAATTAATTTACAAATAACTTTTCACTAACAGATTATTTCACGTATAACAAATCAGCCAGTGGATCCAGAACGTTTTTATTTATTAAGGAATTATTGACGTAAAACAAGCTACTGTTGCTGAATAGTTACTTGTAATTATTGTCTTATTTCAAATGTAGTAAAATATTTGCACTGGAATTTAGACCAGAAGTTCTTGGTAAGATTTTGGTTTTTTCAGTGTTAAATATCTGGAAGCATTTTAGAAATGTAAATAAGTCAAACTGTTGAGTGTTTTATAGTTTACCAGACTCTGTGCTCCAGGTTCTCCAGGGCTGCTGGGCCCCCCTGGGTTCCCTGGACCAAAAGGCAATACTCAGAGTGGCCCCCAGGGGCCCGAAGGCTGGCCTGGACCGCCGGGGTCCCCAGGACGTAAAGGACGCCTCGGCCCCCCGGGCAACCAGGGAGCACCAGGTGAGTTATGGATCTGGGTCAGAGGTCGGCACCATAACTGTGTCCAACAACACGCAGTGTGAATCACGCTGCAGATGAACCACGGTTGAAGCTCTGGAAGAGATGAAGACTTGAACGTGTTCCCACAGGTCCCCAGGGGCCTTCCGGGTACCCTGGAGTGAAGGGACACAAAGGAAATGTCGGGGCCCCTGGCCAACCAGGCCTCCCGGGGCCCACATCAGACGATTGTAAGGCAGGGACGCCTAATGACTTGGGCCCCCCAGGCCCTCTGGGACCTCGTGGCCCTCAAGGACCTCATGGCCCGTGCGGTAATCGTTTATCTCTTTTTTTTCTTGACATGTCTTCAATTGTTTTGCTTTAGTCATTTCCTGTGTTGAACAGTCAATCTATCTTCATTTTTTTAGGTTATAAAGGTGAATCTGGGGATAAAGGTCATCCAGCTATTGGTCCAAAAGGCAAGATTGGAGAACCTGGAGTTCCAGGGTCTCCAGGGAAACAAGGATGCAAGGGGTCCCAAGGCCCTGTTGGGGACACTGGCCCAATGGGGCCCTGTGGTGGGAAAGGTGAGTTCCTACCAGAAACACGTCTGAAGGAATGTTCTTCTGTTCGAAGTCCTTCACTGAGATCCTGTTGTAGGTCTGACTGGGCCTGGGGGCTTTGAAGGAAGGCCAGGTTTTCCAGGAAACAAGGGCACTCCTGGAGGCCCAGGCAAGCCCGGAGAGCGGGGGCCTAAAGGAGAAGATGGAGGTTGGGGTTGTGCAGGCCCAACGGGCCCAAAAGGTACTACGGTGGTTATAGTACTACGGATTAAACCGTACAACACCAGGACAATGTTCCTCATCCAGATTGCAGTTTTTGCTAACCTGCTACAGATTATGGACAACGTGTCCTCCTGCAGGTCACAAAGGTTGTGCCGGTCCTTCAGGAGAACTCATTCCCAGACCTGAGAAGGGCCCAACAGGACCACCAGGATGCCCTGGCGAGCCCGGATTCTCCGGACCACGAGGTGAGAGAAACCGGAAACTCTGTGAAAGTCTCCCTGTTGGTCAAACTCTGGTTCCGTCTTAGATAACAGAGGACAGGAACGTCCAACTCTAGTCCTCTAGATCTACTATCCTGCAGGTTTAGATGCAGCGTTACCTGGCCTTTACCAAACTTGATGGCAGGTAGTTCAATCATTTGATTCAGCTGTGTTGGACAGTTGATGGACTGCGGTTGGAGACCCCTGCTGTAGACGGACCCCCTCTGTCCAGGTCTAGTGGGAAAAGACTGAAACCGTCAGCAGGTCATTCAGTTCAGATGACTAAGAACTATTCGCTTCCCTCTGATACAACTCTGTAAGCAGCATGACAAAATCCAGCAACTTGATGCTTAAAAGCTTGAGTAGCTTGATGCCATCTCCATGGAAACCAGATGGCAACGGTCAGATTTCCATCCAGCTCTAGGTGTGGGGTCTCATCCTCTCCTTTGATCTCTTTAGTATCAACTTTGTCTTTTTCACAGGAAACAAAGGTGAGGCTGGATACCCAGGAAATACTGGGTATCTGGGCCCCGATGGACCCCCAGGCTGTAGGGGACCTCAGGGACCTCAAGGACCCCAGGGTAAGCAAGGCCCGCCCGGACCTCCAGGAACCAAAGGACATCAAGGATACTTCGGATTTCCAGGGCTGAATGGAGAACCGGTGAGATGAGTTTTCTAGAGCTAGAACTGAGACTGTCACTGACTGAGAGTTCTGTTGGGTCAGAGTTCTGTTGGGTCAGACAGAATATAGAGGTCTGAGGTTGGACCCAATTGGTGTTATACTGGCTGGAATAAAACAAGAGACAGTTGTTAGAGATGTCCATCCATCCATCATCAGGAGTTCAGGTTCCTGCCAGAGGCCCCAGGAGAGGCAAACAGATGTTTTGTTCATAAATAAAAACTGTCTGATGGTCAGAAAACACAATGACCTCTGGTTGTGGCTACAGGGTGACCCAGGATGCCCGGGACTCCCTGGGAGACCTGGTAATCCAGGATGTCATGGACCTAAAGGTACCTGCTGACTACATCACCATGACTCAGAAAGTCTTACTTCAGTTTACCAGGGATTATTTTTTATTCCTCCTGCAATTAAGCAACATTGTTTGGTTTTAACACAACTTTCTGCATTTCAGGTGACAAAGGAGACTCCGTTGGTGGTCCTGGTCCACCTGGAGATAAGGGCCATCCTGGGGACCGAGGCCCTGATGGTGACAATCTACTTTAAAATGGTTTGGTTCTTTAGGATAACTGCAAAAACCTATTTCATTAATGATCTGCTTTGTGCCTCTCAGGCCCTTGTGGCCCTCCTGGAGATTGTGGGCCCAAAGGCCTCTGTGGGCCACAAGGACCAAAAGGATGCAAGGGACACAAAGGATTACAAGGATGCCCTGGTGAACCAGGTACAAAGACCTTCCTAAATCTGTGATGGAAGTGGAGGAGGAGGGATCATGGTGTCTCAGAGATGTTGTCTCCTTTAGGTGTGGCTGGTCTTCCAGGGCCCAGAGGTTACCTGGGGCTTCGAGGGCCTTCTGGTCGAGATGGAGAGGACGGCCCCCCGGGGAGGGATGGTAACCCAGGAAACAAAGGTCAAAACCTTTCAAAACCTTCATGGATAAAGTTATGAAAATACATGGATGCTGTTTTTAGTGATGATAGTTCCCACAATTCAAGACTTTAAAATGCTAGAACCACAAAGTCCAACTCCTGTCTAACCACCCTGTGAAAGCAAAACCCTGCCCTCAGACCAGTGCAGAAAAATTCCACCAAAGTGGGCGGAGCAAAGAGATTGGGGACTAATTGTTGGGGTAAACAAGGCGTTGCCAACTTCAGGACTTTGTCTCTATATTAGTGACTTTTCAGACCCTGTAGATTATTTTTTTCACAAACGGTTAATTTATGTGTGAATAATCAGTTTGGCTCATATCCATCAGAGTTCTGAAGGCTTAAATATCAGCAGTGGGCCAAACACAGAACCCTGAGGAACACCAAGGCCAAACAAAAATGGATGCACAGGTTGGTTTTCTTTTTTAAATAATTTATTTTTGTTTCTTCAGGAGCTCCAGGGCCACCAGGGCTTCATGGGTTAGACGGACTGAGTGGACAGAAAGGCGCCAAGGGGTCCAAAGGTGTGAGGAACACTGGACACATTTTAAGAAGAAAAACGTAGAAAAAGAAATTTTAGTTGGCTGTTTTGTAAACTTTCATTTGAATATAGTTCAACTGAACACTAGCACTTTAGCGTTAGCTGAACTAATGTATGGTTAGATCATCATGATTTGCACAGTTAGCTTTTTAGTTAGCAGTGCTAACCACTGTAAAGGATTATTCTGATGTGTTTTATTGTTTTATTTTGCTAGATGTTATGATGGTAGTAAAGTCAGGCAAAGCTCCACACGGAGGCGATTCAGAGCAGCTCAAACTGAAACCAACAGGCCTGTTATATGTTTGTAGCACCTTTAACCATTCTATATGAGAAAACTAAAATGGAGGGACTTAGTTTATGAGGAATATGAGCCAGAGAAACATTTTAGGCAAAATGATTAAGCCTAACTTTGTTAAACTAAAGTGACAGGAAATCCAACTATTTAGTCACCACTATAACTTTATAGTTGAAAGACCCTAAGATCTAAAGAACATGAACCTCTTTACATAAGGCAGAACAAATAAAATATTAATGGCCACCTTTTTCCCCAAACCAGGAAACAACAAGAAATATCCACTTATATCAATATACAATCCTAAACAAATGTAACCCAGTCAGCTTGTTACTCACAACCTCCAGGAGAGGGAGAAAAGTTGTTAGAAAAAAGCGAGGAGTTGAAATCCCAGAGGAAAAATCATTGAGAGCGTTGAAATTCACTCGTCCTCTCCTCCCGACTGCCATTGAACGCAGCAGATCACGTGGGGCTGAAGCGGCTACTGAAGCGGCTAGCTCACTTAGCTCAGCTCAAAGCTCGTCTACTTCCGTCTGTCTCCTCTCGTCCCGTCCCTCTCGCGTCGACCAAACTCCTCCAACTTCTCCTGAATTCCGTCCTCTCCTTGCTTTGTTCGGTTTTATCTCACTGGAGTCTGTATTTCTTCCCTTCTTGTCCGATCGTCTTACCCTCCGGTCTCCACCATCACGGTTCTCCTCTCCTTCTTCCTCCCTTCTTCACTCCTCTCAGCCAATCACGAGTCACGCACCGGAAGGACTTGTCTCAGCGACCAATCAAATGGCAAAACCAAATAAAATACACAGCGCATCTTACGTCACACTAATACTTCTTTCAATTGCAATATTTACGTCAAAGAATGCGCTAAGTCGATTTACAAACAATACAGTTTTAATTACTAAGTAAGCAAATGACCTAATAGCTACCTTTACCCTTTATATTATTTAAATATTAATGTAAAGGAAAAATACTAGTGTATTTCTTTCAGAAACAAGAATATGAAATCCATAGCTATCACCAATGCTATGCAATAGTAAATAAAGGCTTTCTTTTAATATATTTGTGTCCTGTCTTGAACTATGTAACATTTCTTTTAACCTTAACATTACAGAAACCTCAGTTGATCACTGGGCTACATGTTATTACAGGCTGCTTGTTATTTAAGTCATGCGTTCATTTAGCTACTGGACTTTCTATGGTTTCTCATAACTTCCTATGAATGCTGGTCATCCTCAGGTGTATGTCCGGGCAATGGTAAAAGTGAAAATGGCCCTCCAGGCCCTAAAGGTCCTCCAGGTCCTCCAGGACCCACTTGTCCACCCAAGAACGGCCCACCAGGACCGAAAGGCCCAGCAGGACCCAAAGGTCTGCAACGACTCATAACACAAATGAATTTATGCTGCGTCAAACCGAATCTGACTGTAAATGGTTCACCTGTGTGTTCATCTTACAGGGCCTCCAGGTGATAATGGACCACCAGGTCCACCTGGAGGCAACTGTAAAAACCCAAAACCGGGGCCATGTGGGGATCCCGGTGATATGGGTCCAGATGGAGATCCAGGTCAGTGATAGCGTTACTTTTAACTTTTCCTCTTGAAGGAATTTCAGTTTGAATCTAATCCGACACTCACCTGGCGCTGACCTTGCAGGTTGTCCTGGTGATTTGGGAGATCCTGGTCCAAATACACCAAACTGTGGGGACAAAGGAGACACCGGTGATCCAGGGTGCTCAGGGTCAAAAGGACGCCGTGGATATCAGGGACCACCCGGACCACCAGGCAACCCTGGAAACCAAGGGCCCAAAGGTGAGACTGCTTACACTGTCAGCACTGAGGTTCTGGTGTCGGTTCTTATGAAGCTGAATGGAGACACTGTAGGGAAAACTGGAGGAAATCTGAGGCTTCAGAGGTTTAATGGTGAAGTTAAGTCATAAATCCTGATGGTTCTTAGTTCGTCTGTTTTGTGAAGATGAAGTTGAACTTTCAAGTTGACTAATCAACATCTCCAGACACAAATGACTGGTTCCACTATGCTGCCCTAAACCTCTTCAGCTAAGAACCCCAAACCCCTAACCAGTTCCAGGTTGGTTCTTCTGGGATTTTCAGCAGCAGTTCTGTGTGTTTCAGTGTTGCAGGTACAGCCAATCAGCACAGAGGAAAACAAATGGCACTCTTCAATTGGCTGCTTCACAAACAACAGCCAATAGAGTGTCAAGTGACAATGTGCCAAATTGTTTCAGACTTTCAGCTGTGTTTTCTTGATGTTAGCTGGCATGCTAGCTGATCTTACAGTCAGGGTAAACCAAACATTATGGTTCATCCTGATTGGTTAAAGCCAACTAATAAATGTGTGTTTGTCTGATCAGGTATGAGAGGCGACTTGGGTTTGCTGGGCATACCTGGAGAACGGGGTGCGAGGGGTCACCCAGGTTGCCCAGGGCCCAAAGGAAGACCTGGATGCAAAGGATCAGATGGTCCAAAGGGGCAGAGAGGCCGAATCTTACCGACTGGCCCTCCCTGCCCACCGGTTAGGGGCCTTAAAGGGCCACCTGGCCCTCCTGGAGGTAGCGGATATCGGGGCCTGAGGGGAAAAATTGGCCCCAAAGGTAGAAATGGTGAGGAACTCAGTCTGAAAGGCCAGTTTGGATCTGATTGCATCTGATTTTCCTGATGGTTGACAATGTTCTTCAGGGATGAAGGGGGATACTGGGGCTGACGGAGCAATGGGACCCCGGGGGCGAGAAGGATCCCTGGGACAGATGGGAGAGCCAGGCCAGCCTGGAGAGAACGGAGTTCTGGGAGAAAAAGGTAAAACGTCTCACCTTCAGTTAGGGGCCAGTATAATCACTGTGGGGTATCTGATCACTTGTCCGGTGCACAGCGGAGTGATGGGTTTGATTCCTGGCCTGGGGTCTGCCTGCTTTCTCTCTGGGTACTCCACCATTTTTCTTGATAAAGGTTTCTTTAAAGGAAAATGCTTGAGTCACTCATGACTAGGCATGCTAATTGTTAGCCTTTCCATGCTAATGGGCAGCAGAGGAAGCATGCAATCCAGTGGGTTGCCGAACTAGTCATGCTAGTCATTAGCCTCTCTGAAGCTAATGCTGGATAGTACTCGCCTTCTCATTTGTCAGTGCTGGTTGCTCATTTCCTGCTGATCTTTAATGAGATCAGTAGAAAATGGAAACAGCCTCCTGGCCTTTGGGTGAATAGCCTTATTTTTGGCCCTAATATTGCTCCTTATCTTGGAAGGCTTGTTGTTTACATTCATAATCTTTAACTTCTTCAAAGTCCTAACGCATTCTGCTGCTCAAAGGTCCTTAAACTGTTGCCCAAACACAACCTGACCAATCAGTGCTTGGCTTTATCACCTGCCATGCTCTCTGTGTATCGCAGGTGATCCGGGTCCCCCCGGTGACCCAGGTCCACCGGGGCCAACCGGAGGCATGAAACCAGGGTTCCTGTTGGTGATACACAGTCAATCAAAGAATGAACCAACATGTCCGCCGAATACGCATCTGCTTTGGACTGGATACAGCCTGCTGTACCTGGAGGGCCAGGAGAAGGCGTACACCCAGGATCTGGGTAAGGAGATGCATTTAGATACTCTACAGATGCCCTCAGGTCTTCATCCCAGCAGGTTCCTCCTCAGTGCCATTACATCCTGGTAAACTTTTCCCCACATGGAGGAGAAGCACTTTTGGTGCAGAAATCAGTCCGGCCATGCTGTAGCGCAGTGATCCGATTCTCCTGCATGTTCCCAGGTCAGGCCGGTTCCTGCGTTCCCTTGTTCTCCACCTTGCCGTTCTCCGTCTGCGAGACCAAAAGGTGCAAGTACGCCAATCGAAACGACAAATCCTATTGGCTGTCGACGATGATGCCGCATCCAGACTATCCATTCAGAGGAGATATTATCAAGGAGTACATCAGTCGCTGCGTGGTGTGTGAGGCGCCCTCTGCTGCCGTGGCCATGCATGACCCCAACTCCAGAGAGCCACCAAGCTGTCCCCCCAACTGGAGCCGCCTGTGGACCGGATACTCCTTCATCATGGTGAGGCATGCTGGGTAAAAAACATGGCAGAGAGGGTAACTGGTCACCCTCTGGTTGTTTGTCCTTTGTGTCTCTGTGTTGTCGTGGTAACAAGTCCAGGGTGTCAGCTGCCTCTCGTCCAATGACTGCTGGCGACCAAAACTCAGCTAAAATAGCCAGATAATAATAATAATAATAATAATAATAATAATAATAATAATTCATTTTATTTATATAGTGCTTTTCTTAGTACTCAAAGATGCTTTACTGGAGTTCAATATAAAATCAAACAATGCAACAGAACAGAAAAAGGACAGATTATACATGTAGAAGAAAGAAATGTTGATGAAGATTCACACTGAAGTCATGCAGATATCAGCTGTGGGAATACTTGGTGATATTGTTAGGAGTGTAACTGGAAGGATCTGTGTTAACGCTGATTAGTCCATTTAGGATGCAGCAATCTGTCACTGATGCAGTTCAGCAACAGCTTCACATGTGGGGAGGAGGGACGCTGTCCACCGCATGGAAGGTGGCTGATGCCTCCGTAGAATGGATCTAGTTAAAGGAAATGTTATTGTTAGGCTGATTTCCTTGGTCGACCCGGTTCTACTGGAACCAGAACTCCATCATCTGCTCCACCTCCAGCTGCTGTGGCTCTGAGTCAAACCAACCTGTTCCCCTCCTGGCCTGTGGGGGCGCTGCACCAAAAACCACTGAAGGAAACCACACAAAAACCTCTGAAGACACTGAGAGCAACTTCCTTCTTCACCAGATGGAAACAAGAT
>CAEFZY010069075.1:0-11740 GCA_903066815.1 Brachyrhaphis roseni
TGGTCGGGACTATTTTATATCCCTTGAATATTGGTCGTGACATGTCACGACCGTCCATACCCAAACCTACGCCCATGATATTTCGAGAAAAAAGTCAAATAATGAGAATAAAGTTGTATTATGTGAATAGAGTCATAATACAACCTTATTCTGGTAATATTAAAACTTTATTCTCAAAATATTCACTTTATCCTCATAATATTACAACTTTATTCTCATAAAAAGACTTTATTCTTTCAATATTGCAAGTTTATTCTCTTTAGTTTATTCTTGTAATTTTATGATGATGTTCTTGTAATTTAATTTAATGATGATGGTCTGATTGTTTCCATCTAAACATCTTTTTCCTCTCTCAGGGAATTTCAGAAGATCAGGTTGATTTGAGGAGAGAGATTGCTTTTAACTTATCACTCATCTATCAGGCCAGTGGGAACATGGAGATGGCGCGGCAGCTCATCAGAGCTCATTGCACTATATGATGAGGTGCTATATCTATAAAGCACTTTCAAATGAGGATTCCTGATCTTACCTGCAGTGAAAAAGTTGAGGCAACTTAGTAATTTTTTTTTAATTGTAAAACAACAGTAAAAAGTTCCAATATTGTAAATAAAATAAATGTAATTTGTACTTTGTCATTCCCATGACTACATGTTCTCTTGTCATTGATTTTGGACCGCGGAACGATTTTGTGCAGCCCTTGACCATTGTTTAGGAATGGTCAAAATTTGGTTTGTCATCTCTGATGTTGATGCAGATAACATGTAAAAGAAAATTTTACCATGCAATTTTCACAAATGTAGGGCCTTGATGCAACACAATGTCTGCATTGTGGTACACCAGTTCAACACAATTTTTTTTATATATTTTTAAAGGTTTTATTGGCTCTAGTGACCTTTATTTGATAATGAATTGACAGGAAAGTAGGTACGGTAATAAAAGAATGGGGAAGAGATGGGTCAAAGGCCTCCAGGCCAGGAATCGAACCTGCAGCAGCCGCGTTGAGGACTAAGGCTTCCTTATGTGGGTTGTATTTAACCCCTGCCACCACAGCACCCCACACAATTTTTTTTTAATGAATTTTTCATATGTCACATTGTACCACCTCAAAGAGGTGTACTGATACTATTTGAAGTCATCCAGGAAATCATCACAGCTAGACTTTTGCAGTTTTCAAAAATATTCATAGACGGATTAATGGCAGGCTTCTAGATTAAACCAGTTGCTAGCAATGCAAATCTTTCAGTGGGTAGTGATTCAGGTTTTTAGAGTCATGATTCGATTCAGAATATATTTTTGATTCGGAATGTATTTTTAATTCTGCAAACAATGTTTCTATTCAAACCTTCAAGAGATTCTCTTTAAATTATGTGACTGACAAGATGAAAAGAGTGTAAACGTATAGAAAATTTATTTTAAAACAATTCTGTTAGGTTTCATATTACATCAAACTCCCGTAAGCTTTTAATTAAGCAAAATTAGGTTTGAGCATGAAATTCTGTAACTAACACTGCAGCCTGAAGTGACCTAATTCCAATTTTCTTTTTGACGTAATGCGACCTGTATCTGATCTTTTCATGACATTATGGCGGTTGGCAAAACACTGAGCACAACGTTCAATGTTTTACCTTCCTGTTTTTTTCTTAAAGGGGTAGTAATATGTTTTTCAGGCACATTGTGCCATTTTATAACTCAATCAAGTAACTGTTACCTTCAGTTGTTAAAAAAATATTATATATAATATACAAATATGAGTTCAAAGAAATTGTACATTGTAATTTAATGTCTTAAAGGAATCCAAGATTATTTTTAACATGTTGGCCTAAATATGTTGTAATTTTTCTACTAACTAAAAGTGTACCGTTTGTGACACACCAAAACTCAATTATTTCAAAAGATGTGTATCTTTTATGTATTTTTCACCCATGGAGGTTGGCATTTTTTCACTTTCTGGATTGATTAAGCGTTTTGGTCCATTCTGTTCTGGAATCCACAGAGTAAACACAGAACGGTCAACTTTACCTGAGTTGTTTATCATATTGCGTTTGACTGCTGTAATTTTAGATAATGCCTCACTGTCGCTGTTGGCTATAATTAAATAAACAAACAGTGAGGTGAATCTGGATCGCTTCCCACAATGTGCCTAAACCCTGCTACTGCAGGAGCAAAAAACGGTGACACAAACATCAGATTGACAGAACTGGAAGCCCTTTTAAATGCTGATGGTGTTCTAGGGCAACCCCGGAAAAAGACCTGACCAGACACAGAGCTATAGAAGCACGAACAGGCTGGATCACACAGAGCTATGGAAGTACGAACAGACTGGATCACACAGTCCAACCAGAGATAAGCTTCATTCATTGTTTCATTTACGAAGCTGAAAGTGGCAGCGGCACATCAGCTCCTACAGCCAACTCTGCCCTCTTTCTCCATTTGGTCCTCTTCAGCTTAATCACCTCTTGTGATTTCTACATTCCAAATGTAAATGAAATCTAGACAAATAGATGAAACACGGGGCTGCTGTACATGATGCTCAGCAGGTAGCTTTACAGACTAACAGGAAAATTAATTTACCACCATTTCAGTCAAAACAAATGGGTGGTATGTACAGACCAAACCTGGAGGATGTGTTTCTGGGGGTTTCTGTGCTGATGTAAACACAATAGCTATAAGTTGCTTCTGTGGTGGGATGGTGTTCCTCACTCTGCGCACAGTTGATTGGTGGGCGTGGCAGATGGCTTTATAGCTGAGCAGGCCACTGCAAGGTGTGTGTCTTCTTTTCCCCTGCTACATGTTGGCTGCCTGAGTGGCTTGTGTGCTTGATTGGCTCTTCTGAGATCGTAAATGCCATTTGTACCATCTGTGGCTGGGATTGTGGTTGGGTTTTGGCTCGTTTCTGCAGCGTTGCTCTGTTGGCGTTAGTGGCTGCAGCTGGAGGTCGTTGCGGCCTCCATCTAGTCCTCACTTGCTGATCCGCTCCCTCCCTGGGTAGGCTGTGTTTCCACTACCAGCTAATTAGATTTGAATTTACTTTACCTGAATCCACAGTTAATGAGTTTTCTGTTTTAGGAGCTGCAGCCCTCTGGATGCTCTGCTGTCTTGTCATTCCGGTGGTTGTTTGAGCTGCTCTCAACTAAATCTGTTGCTGCCTGTACAGGCTAGTGGACGGGCCATGACTCCTCTCGCCCTGTTGAAAGGCATTTGAAACTGGACAACGACAATTTGTTCCATTGCTTGACGTGCTTGTGTTTTCATTTACAGTTTTTTATTATTGAAATTACTAATGCGTTTGCTTTCTTTTATTTTGATTTACTAATTTGCTTTCTTTTGCATTCCATGTTTTGTTTTCTCTGGAATAATAGAAATTGTCCTTCACATTATCCCTTTTCTTTCCAGGGACCGAGTAGTAGGCCTGAAGCCATGTTTTTAAAAAGAGAAATGTTTTAAGGAAATTGTTTAATAAAATATTGTGTACTATTATTCTGTGTTCGGGTGCATCTTGTTTAAAAAGATCTCCCCCTGCAGGTCACACTTCATCACAGGAAATGATACACTTTTAACTCATCTACTCCAGTTCAGCAATACCAACCTACTAAATGTAAAACGGAAAAAAATAAAATTAAAGTAGCTTCTCTTAAATAGAAAATGTCTTTAGACACTCTTTATTCTTTTTCTTATTTTTCTCTTACTGTGCAGCTCTTCCAGAGCATATTTTGTGACCCGAAGAAGTCCGCGCCCCTCAGTTTTGGAATTCCGGGGTGGAAGTGGAGGTAGGATGTGTTCGCTCCCTTATTTTGACTCTGAGCCACTCTGACACTATGAATTTCTACAATAAGACCTGGCTGTTTTGAAGTTCCTGAACATATTTTTAAAGAGAACATGTAGTCGGGAGCAGCTATGCCCCTCCAGCTTTAAGCAGTCCGGGGATGAGTGGGATTGAAATGGACCGAAACGGGAGGTGGACGTAAAGTGGATCCCGTAAATAAAACATCAACGCATCTCTTCTTTACATGGAAGCCTTGTAACGTTACCGTGGAGTAAGCGAACGAGATGGGGAAAGTGATTTAAAACTGGACCTTTAATAAAGAAAATATTTTTAAGACGTGCGCGTTTCTGCTTTAAGCTCCCGTTCGGACTACCGGGAAGCTGCGGGGCTGTGCCCCGTTTCAGGAGCCGCACATCCAGCCTGCAACCAAAGGATGGTTCCGATGATGTGCGGGCCTGTGGAGAGCCGCCATTTATGACTGGAGATTGATCGACTTATTAATGGCATCTTTTCGGCGCACCAGGGGTGTTGTAAGCACATTCTGATTCCTCCTGTAAAAGGTGAGGAGATTCATGCATCCATGACAGCTTGTGGATTTTAAAGAGATTCTCGCTTACTGGTTAAGCTGTGTGCAAGTGTTTAATGGTTTCTGCAAGCTAAAACGAGTTGCATTGGTTTGTTGGTTCTTTGTACCGCGTTGGTGTTGCTTGCAGATGAAGTAATGCTAAAGCTGGAAGAAGCACTGACAAAAACAAAAGTCAGCTTGACAGGTGATGTATGTAGCACATTCATTGGCTGGGTGGAGATCTGCACCTAACATTATAAAATGTGCTTCTTCATCTCTCACCAGTATGGAACCCACTAATTTAAGGCAGCAGAAAAAAAAAAAGTATTAAAACACAGTCCAGCTTTCTCTTATCCAAGAGTGTTGGAGCTTTACAGAAACTTGACCAGGCCTTGCTTTGCTGTCTTTGTTTTATTTAGTCTGCTATATCACTTCCTGTATTATAAACTGCAACTTTTGAAGTTCAGACCAATCACAGAAATCTGCAGAAAAATTAACCATGTCCAATATAAGCTCATATGCTTTCGGTGATCACAGTTCATTTCCATTTTAACCTTAAAAAATTTTAAAAGCTCCAGAGAGCTGTCCCCACTGACTGTACGGGTGTATCTCAGTTCATTGGGATATCATCAAAAAAGGTTTTATTCAGTTCAAATAGTGAAGATTGTGCTTTATATACATTTCTTGTTTGGACTAATAAAGTTGGAAGTGATACAAAAAAGCACTTCTGCACTTTCTAAAGAATAGCACAAAAAAAAAAAAAACTGAGACAAGTAAAACGCTCACTAACAAAGACAAGTTTGTGTAAGATTCAGAGCAGAGGACTCCCAAGCATACAAACTGGCACACAGGGATGTAATGGGTGGGGACAGGAAACTGTTGTCTCTTACGGGACCGCCTCATTGTTCTTCAATCACGCTACGTCTATTTGGAGACTGTGGGTGTGGGTTAACAGTCCAGTCTGTGAGGTGGAGCATTACACAAAACTTACATGTTACTATAACAGCTTAGGAAAATAATGGAGTTATTTTGAAAAACATACTTTTGAAACAAGATTGTTGCATACACATAGCTATTATTCCTCCCTGTCTGACATTAAATCAGACTAAGGCATGCAAAGAAATGTTAAGATTTCTAAAATTATTTCTATTTCCTAAATGCAGGATAAGGAAATACATTTTTTTAGGTTTTATTGCCTTTGTCATTCTGTAAGTTTCCATTCATTTCCTCACTATTTCATAGCATTACCTTTTAAATTGTATCACTTGAGTCAAATGTTTTTGGGGATCTTTTCCACAGGCTTTTTACAATAGTTTGCTGGAATTTTGGCCCATGCATTCCTCCTGACACTCGTGCTCAGGTTCACACACCTTCCAGTTCTAATCCTAACCATTTTCTCTAGTACTGAGACTAGGCTTTGTGACGGACACTCTAAAACATGGACTTTGATGTTCTCTAGCTACTTTGCAACTCATTTGGTTCCTTGCTAGAGACATTGTCCATGTGGAAGACTCATTTATCTTCTTGGAGTCTTGAGAATTTGCTTCATGACTTCCTCTTGATTATGCAGGAAAATACTCATACAACATAATGCTCCCACCACTTACTTACATAACAATGGTAATTAAGTCCAAACACTTAAATTATTGTTTCGTCAGACCACAATATATGTCATGAAAATACCTTTGTTCTTGATTGCATCATTGCATTTATAAACTGCTACCTGGCTTTTTATTCTCTTCTTGGAATATTGCTGTACAGGACTTGTTTCAATGTGGACAATGACAGTGTTTTACAAGCTTCAGCAGCATCTTAGCAAGGTTTTTACCTTTCATTGGAATTCACACATTTCACAAAAGAACCCATCTTCTAAACAGTATGATGTGTGAACATTCCCATGGTGTTTGTAAATGTAGGTAATTGTTTAAACAGATGGTTTGTGGAACTTTAGGTATGTGGAGATTGAAATCAATAATGAACCAAACCTGTGGAGGTCCATAATTCCTTATATTGTATTAATGGCATCACAAGGAAACAGTGTTTTTGTTTGAGGTATTGCTTTAAAATACATCCACTGGTGTGGCTCATCCATTGAACTAAAATGTTGAGAATTAAGCTTTCAAAGTCGTGACATCATTATCTGGGCTTTCCCAACTGTTTATGAATATACTCATCTTAGGGCATGTGATCTTTAGAATATGAAAAAAAAAATTTCTCTCTTTCACTATTCTGGCAACTAAAAAAGGAAAGTTTTAGTCTGATTAAATGTCAGACAGTAAGCTGAAAGTTTGTGTCATTTTACGCAGTATATGAAATGAATGGGTTGTATACCTATTTCATAAGTGCTTTTACAGCTATACTTTCTGCTGCTAGCATTTCTAATTCATTTTAGTCATGTGACTGGGCAAATATATTTTTAGTGACCAGAAAAATATGACAATTAACCCAGACATTGGGTTTTAAGAGCAAAATCCAATGTTTGGCTCCCATTCTTTAATAAAGCAGATACTTCTGCTCCAGGAGACCCACTCATGATGATTCTTCCAAACCTGCCAGGTCAGAACTGAATTTCTAGGGAGTGTGCATTATGTTCTCATTTTTGTGGAAGTGAGTGACAGTACACATAGGGCTGTAATTATTCCTCGAATGATTCCTGTGGGCAAATTACCTGCCTTGAAGCTTGGTTAAATTATGTTTTACTATTTTATTTACGAATATTTTATTTTATCTATTATTTTAAATTTAATTACTCAATTAATTGTCAGAATAATCAATAAATGGGCGTGCTGGGGGATAGCGTGACCCACATTTGGAGGCCTTGAGTCCTCGACGCGGCCGTCACAGGGTCGACTCCCGGACCCGACGACATTTGCCGCATGTCTTCCCCCCTCTCCTTACCCCTTCCTGTCAGCCTACTGTCAAATAAGGGACACTAGACCCCACAAAAAGCCCCCTGGTGGGAAAAAAAAAAAAGAATAATCAATAAATTGCTCACATATTAAAATACTAGTTTACAACAACCCTAATTCACATTTTAGTTTTATCTTATTAAAATTTGACTATTTAACTTACAGTACTTTGCAAAACGTCTAATAGCCATTGAACTTTTTCACATCATCTCAGGTAACAGTCACAAATTTTGCTGTACAAACCAACATAAACAGCACTTAATGAAGTGAAGAGAAAGGAAAGTAATACTTGAGAATGTATTGACACAAAAGTATTAGTTGTGCACTCCACAAATCTGGTGATTCTAAAATAGTGACAATAAGAAAGCTATTTGCAGTTTACCGCAAATCATCTGAGGGGGAACTGCTGAGGTGGAGGAAGGCGTTCTGGTCAGAAGAAGTTTTAATGAAGAACTTAAAGGTGTCTCATGATTTGTCGGAGGAGTGATCATGTGAATGATCACAGGAACCTAATATTTGTCTTATTACTGTTCTTACAGTCATTGATAATACTGCACATATATTAAGAAATAGTAACACCCGTATTACTTTTTTAAATTTTAATTAAGTAGAAAATGTTATTTGAAGGGGGTTCGGGGGGCTTTGAATTTCTGACACATTTTTCACCCATTGTATAAGATTGAATATAACTTTTCCGTAAATAATTAAACAAAGAAATAAAACACTTATTTGAATAGATGTATGAGAAAAGATGGGTATATTTAGCTTTTATTTGGTAGCAGCAGTTCTGTCTCATAACTGAAGAAACTGAATGACACAATAAATGCCACTTGCTAATATTAATCAGACCATTCTCTATTGTTATGCTAAAACCCCCTAATTTCTATTTAGTTCCCCTAGTAACCTGATTAGTGGAATTTTCTTTGGACAGATCGATGTAAACAAAGCCAGGGCTCTAGCTGCAGATTGAAACTGCAGCTAGAGCTGTGGATTAGATTACCATCTGTCAACACTAAATTTCCCTTCACCATTCCCTGGATTAACCCCGGTGCAGGATCAAAGACACTTAATCTCCTGGAGAGCTTCAACTTTCCATTTCTAAAGAAAAGGGGTGGTTTAGTTATTCCATTGCTATAGTGTTTTTGTTATTTTCAGAAGCGGAAACTGTTAAAGCACATTGTGGTGACATCAGAAGGTATCCAGATAGCAGTACTTGAGGAGCACATTTTTATGCTATTTTAGAAATTATCTTGCCAAATGTGTTTATGTGTGAGGAGGGGTGTTAATAACTGCTGCATTACTGCACCAATGGAGTCAAGATATGAGCGATGTGCTAGTGTCCCTTAATGACTAGTAACTGGATGCCATCAAGAATTTATTAAAAAAATATATATATACCACTGAGTGTTCTCCATCACTACGGAGAAATTTTTGCTCTCATTGCAGGGTTGTTTTAATTCAGCTACATTGAATGTTTAATGTTTGCCATGGTCTTTGACTAGGCCACTCCAAAACCTTAATTTTTCTTTATTTGAGCTGTTCATAGATGGACTTTGTGGTGTTGGTTAGATCATTGTCTTGCAAAGCGCACTTGTGGTCACCCATCGATGGTCATGCAGGTTCTTGGAAGGCGCCTGAAGTGACAGCTGCCTTACAAGAACGCAAAACATCACACTACCACCACCATTTAAGTATATGATCTTTTTCTGATATTTGTTAGATTTATACCAGATGTAATGGGACGTACACCTTCCAAAGAAAATCCACAGAATACTGCACTATCTATCAATCTATCAATCAATCAATCAATCAACCGTTATCTGTATAACTCCTTTCAGCAACAAGGCATTTCAAAGTGCTTTACATAATAAAAACACAAAAATACCAAGTCATAGAACACTCTGTGAATGACATTACATTTTGCACATCAGGTTATTGATTAATGTTTCATGATTAGGTTTCAAAAGCAACTCTAACCAGCTGGGGTTTTAGTCTAGGTTTAAAGGAAGTCAGTGTTTTAGCTATTTTGCAGTTTTCTGGAAGTTTGTTCCAGATTTGTGGTGCATAGAAGCTGAATGCTGCTTCTTCTCATTGGGTTCTGGTTCTGGGGATGCAGAGCAGAACCAGAAAACCTGAGGGGTCTGGAAGGTTGATACAACAGCAACAGATCTTTAATATATTGTGGTGCTCAGTCGTTCAGTGATTTATAAACTATCAGTATTTTCTCTGAGTCTGTTCTCTGAGCTATGTCATACTACACGTGAAGTATAAAAGCCACACCTGACTTGTGCTCAATGCAAACTTTAAATGTTTTTCTGTAACAGAGCCTGATGGCATAAATGACACGCTCACCCTCCTGGCCAGTTCAATGTGTTAACTATAAACCTAGTTTTAGTCTGGTGAGAAGGCAAGTAATGCCTGGGAGCCCACCAAGCTTGCATTGGGGAAACCTTGGATAGTTTCGATACCTACCTTGGTTGAATTGTCACAATTTGGTAGAACACTATAGGAACTAGTGGCCAAAGGTTTATGTTTCTTTGAGAACCCAGCAGAGAAGTATTTGCTAGAGACAGACAGGTTTTTCATACCAGCTCCAAGATTTTTGAATAAACAAGCTTTCACTTACACCCACAGACTAGAATTTAATTTATTGAATTGTAGCTTACATATGTATTAATATGTAAGCTACAGTCCCACTTCCCACAGAGTTCTACCTCTCCCTGTACTTTCAACTGATTAGAACTTTGACAGGGCCATTCTAACATATAAATAAGATTTGATCTAAACTGCTGCTTCGTAGTTCAGGCCATGTGGTTTTGCTTCTTGTCCTACTGAGAGAGGAACTCATCTTCCAGGGTTCCTGTGTTTAACTTAATTTGTCTTCTCATCAACCTGACCAGAAGAAAGACATACCCTCAACATAATGTCAACTATCTTGTTATGTAATGGAGATGGTATTAACAGGTTGATGTGCAAAACAATCTGATTTAACCTCAGCCAATTAGGAAAACATGATCCTGTAGCATTGTATGCAGTATTTCTCTTGTTTGATTTAACTTACTGTTTGTTGAAAATATTTGTTAGAATTATTCTAATTATGTCCTTTCTTCTCTTCCTTCATCCTTCAATGCCTCTCTCCTGTAGGTTTTACCTTCCTTTCTGTGTGGATAACCCTGTCTTCAGTCTCCTCTACCTGGACAGAAGAGTTGGATAATTCTGAATTTCTCTGCTTCTCTTTTCTTAATTCCCCATCTCAGCTACCTCCGTTCTGTTCTCCAGCCATAATGGAGTCATGGAGGAATCACATGGTTGCTGAGGTTAGGAAGGCCACAGTTTGGCTCTTCACTGCCAGATATCTATAACAAATACTGACATGAAGCTTGATATAGGTCCTATAGTCCTATAGAATAGTCTTATAGTTTTAATTCCATATGACCATCTGAACGAATTAGACGCGAGTACTCTTCCCTTTCCGAAAGGAATACCAGCAGCACCAAAGACTTCCTTGCTTAAGTAATCCTAATCTGTATGGTTATGCAGGATCTCCCCTACTTTTCTTCAGTTTCAGTTAGATACGGACAACTCCTTTTTTTCTGTTGAACCCACTCCATTAACCTCCACCAATTGGCCATCCCTCACAAAGGCAGTCCTCTCCCCTCACCTTTGTCACCACTCATCCTCTAACTCCTCTTTCCTATCTCCCCCTCTCCACCATCACTACTTCCCTCAGTCCCACTTCCACAAACAGCTATCTTTGCCTCCTGCTTTGTCTTCTGCCCCAGCCGTGGGCATGGCAGCGGCTGCCACTGCATCCACCTCTTCTGCATCGCCTCCACTACAGACAGCTTCGGCGTCCAATAGCAGTGCCCACGAGCACCTGCTGGCGGTGCGCCGCCGTGCTCCGCACAGTCGGCCATACACAGTGGGACTGGAGAACCTCGGCAGTTTGTCTGTACAGGTAACAGCGGGATCCTCAGCTTCGTCGTCCTCTGCTGTGCTATCCGGGACCCAGCTGGAATCAGCAGGGCTGGGACTGCAGAGGGCCAATAGTGACACAGATCTTGTGACCTCTGAAAGCCGCTCATCACTTACGGCGTCCACATACCAACTGACTCTCGGCCAAGGCCACCTGGTGATCTCATGGGACATAAAGGAGGAAGTGGATGCCACTGATTGGATCGGCCTTTATCACATCGGTGAGCTACTGAAACTCTAAATCTAAAGGGTTTAGTGCAACAGATGAATACTGTAATCTGGGGGTGGGCAATCCCAGTCTTGTGGGCCAGGGACCTGCAAAGTATATATATATATATATATATATACAGTACAGACCAAAAGTTTGGACACATTCAATGAGTTTCCTTTATTTTCATGACTATTGACATTGTAGATTCACACTGAAGGCATCAAAACTATGAATTAACACGTGGAAATATGTACTAAACAAAAAAGTGTAAAACAACTGAAAATACGCCTTATATTCTAGTTTCTTCAAAGTAGCAA
>CAEFZY010069083.1:0-33183 GCA_903066815.1 Brachyrhaphis roseni
TTCAGGTGTGTTGGAGCAGGGGTGCATCTGAAAGTTGCAGGGTGGTAGCTCTCGAGGACTGGACTTGAGCACCCCTGATCTAGATTAACTACACACAAATACCTACACACTACCTACAGGTAATTAAAACATGACTTTCAAGATGAAACTATTACATCAGATCATTAGAAACAAAAAAAAAGATAGAACCTGAGGTTAATAAAACATGATTTTAATACCCAAGGTACGTTTGCTTTCTTCAAACAGTATTTTTAAACGGACTAACTGATCATAATGCATATTTCTTGAATATGTTATGTTGCTGATGAGAACCCAGCACTCATTCTAGTGCACTCATAATAATGGCTGTGTCTTTCAAAGCAGATTGAACATTAGGAATTTATCCAGAACTTTATTTTACACATCTTTACTTTGGGTAGGCAACAGATTGTGCTTCCTGCTGCTGATTGCACTAGTTCATTTCACACTCTAACTAAACTGACTAATGCTGCCTCACTTGAATGTAATACAACACATTTTGTCAGGCTCTCCAACAGCATTGCTACGGAAACCAGTCAAAATGAGAGCGATGAGTGAGAGGAACAAGGTGAGAGAAGGTCTGGCATTAAATGTGAACCACCAACTCAACCAGCACACACTCCAAACACTGCTGCCCCTGCAAAGGGGAGTGAGCTAACTTTGGTCTGTACAGAAACCAAAGCCATCATTCTCTTTGTGTTGATTAATATGAGTTTTGTTCAAACAAGAACAGACAGCTAAAGCAGTTGTTTGACAAATTGCTCCGTTTTGCAGTAATGTTTTGTCATTCTTGTCCATTAGGACACCTGGGAAAGTATATATATATATATATATATATATATATATATAAAATATGCACATTTATAATTTCATCAAAAGAGTGAAGTATAAGCCTTGTAATGGTTCAGGTAGGAGTAGAAGTGGCCAAGTGCAATACAAATTAATCTTCAAAGTAAAGTTAAGCTATAAAGCTTCAGTATGTAACTTTTAGAACCTTCTTTAATGTATTTGTTGAAACTGACACTTTGCCGTGACAGAATGTGATGAGACAGATAATCTAATAAAACAGAAGCTCCTCTGTCTTTTCCCAGTGGTATCTAGAAACATCCAATCAGACCAGGGAGGCGGGTCTTATTGCTGTCAATCACTTCTCAACCGCTTTCTCATGAATGCTAAGCCGAGTTAGCATGGCCTTAGCATTCATGCTAAATTCATGCCTTGGTTTTTCGTTATCCTGTAACGGTAAGTTGTTTTTTCCGTTAGCACATTTAGCAGCGCGTACGTGAGAACGATTCACAGCGCTAAGACCCGCCGCCTGGCTCTGATTGGTTGTTTTGGTTTGGGAGCGGTGTATTTCGTCAGACAGCTCAGGGAGGAGGTGAAGGAGATGGATCTTTTCAGAATATCTGTCTCATACCAAACTGTCAACGCTTATTTCTTTGTAAAAGTTACAAACCGCAGCTCTAACAACAGCTAAACAAAATCTTCAAATTGCAAAAATATCAACTGTATTTTCCTTTCCTTTTATCGAGCAAATATGGTAAAGGATCAGAATCAACTTAAATGTATTTTAATTAACCACAAACTCTCTGAAACATTTGGTTTATGGCTAAGCACATTCAGGTTATGGGCTTACATTTTTCAGGGTTGAATTCAGTCTTTTGTGAGAGTTTGGCCAGGGGATCAGCCATAATCCCAATAAAAGCCACAAAATGAAGGAGCAAAAAAGACAGAAAAAAAAAAGCTCCATAGTGTGCTTTGTGTTTTACAGCACAGCGCCACAAAGGAACATTTGTAGCCACATCCAGACAGAAGGCCTCCTAATAGGTCGGGTTTTGCCGGGGTCTTTACTTTGCATGGTCGCCTTCTCATTGCTAAACGTCTCGTTTTATTTGTGTCAACATATTAGCTTGGTACGGCACACGAAGCCGGGCCCCGCTCCTGCATGCAGCCTATGAAATGACTTCATGAGTGGCGACAGCTTATCTCTCCCCACGGATGCGATCAATGGGCTGGCGCTCTTGCTTTTCCTTGTTGACGTGAAACCCCGGAGACCTGCTATCACGCGCAGAGCGGCCGACCTGCTTTGGGTAAACATCGTCTGCGTTCCCCTCGCTCCCACCATGATGTTGTGCAAAGGGACTGGGAACACGCGGCCGACCTCTATGTAGTGCAGACGTACAGGTGAACCGATCAAGACACACAGCCTCCGTTCTTGAAAGTGAGAAACTTTATGGACCAGTACAGGTCTAATTACACACTCGGCCAATGAGGGTTTTAACACTGTCTTTTGCAAATATCTTAGCTCACTTGAAATAACACAAAACTACCTTACAAGTAACTTTTCAGCAAGATATAGAAGCTTGTTTTAGGTCAGTAATTCCTTAATATTGATGAAAAGTAGCATTTATATGGAAAAATAACTAGTATTTGTCATTGGATGGATGGACTAGCTTTTGTTTTAAATGAAATATAACAATGGCACAAGAACTTTTAGTACAGTATTGTGTCAAATCAACTTTTTTAAACTTTACATCATGTTATTATGTTATTCCCTAATCAGAAACATAGCTGTCTTGATTCTTTCATGCATGTTTGAGAAATCCTTTAATCTCCCATAGCAACCGTTCAGCTGAGCAAAATGCCTGGGTGGACCAAGCTCCGCCTTCAAGGCGCAGCTCCTCCTCCAAGCTGCAGTTTCCAGTCTTCTGATACTCCTCCTCACAGAGCAGGCCTCCCTCGTTACTCCCTCTCTCAGCTCCTTCAGACTAGCCGGCAGCAATTAGCAAACACCTGGTGGAATGAACTACTTCTCAGTGCAACACAGCTAAAATTGTTGTTAAAGGGTTAATAGAGGAGCCATGTTGTGATGACTTTATGAAAGCCGAGTTTCAGAAAGAGAGGGAGGTTTTAAAGAGACAGGAGTCCAGTTTCAAGGTGTTAAATGACAAAGTAACGTTTCTTTTAAGTCATGTTTGACATGCACAGCATTTTTGCAACAACTGAAGGTAACATAGTTACTTGACTCTGCTATAAAATCGCTTTGCGGACAGCTGACTGTACATTATATACACTGTGAGTGGAAAAACTGGGTTTATTACATAAAGCCATGCAAGTTAGAAATATAGATCAATGCTGTTGTGGTCTAGCTTGAAATTGTTAGTGTTCACAATGACTGTGTATTACGAAATTAATCTGAACGTGCAACTTGCAAAACCATCCTTAAAATAATAAAAAAACCAATTTCCAGATAGAAGTTTTAAGAGGTTGTTGTGAAGTCCCAACACCTCACAGCAAGGGATCTTCTGCCACCCAACCCCAGAACCAGTTCCACGCCTGTCTGAGTAAAGAAAGATGGCTCTGTGAAACCCTGAAGGAAAATCATATTATAATTAAGGCGGTGGCACTGAGGCCATCCAGGACGCTGACCTGCTAACAAACGGAGACCACTTTGCTCTACATCACCCGAGTCGTTGTAAAACCTCGTCACCAGAATGCCGGTGACAGAAGCTTCGTCACTCGAGGGCTCACAGAACGGTTTCTCCGGCAGCAGACATGCAAATCCTGTAACCCTTTGACCCCGAAAGGCTGTCGTCCCGCGTGTTTACACAGACGTTCATACGCCCTGTATAAACACATGTTAAAAGGAGAAGAAGAAAAAGAGTAACTCCTCTGCCTATATGCGCTGCATTTAACAACACACGCAGATGTCATGCAGAGTTTAACGGTTTGGGTGAGTGCTTACTAATTTATATGAGCGCTCTGTGATTACATTAGGCTTGGCCCTTTATGTGACTGTGGATTTGGATGAGGGATCGGTTTGGAGCAGGGACAAACTCTCAGGATCGTTTGAACTGTTTTTTTTTTTTTCATTCGATGGCTTACTCAACTCCTCCTTGTGAAAACAGTAACTTTAAAATACTTTTTTTAATTAAATTGATTTTTTATTTTTTTTATGTAGGTTTCAAGAATTGGTAAAAGTGCCAAATAACTTTAGTGTCTTACAATACTGCCTACATAGTCCTTATAGGTTGTTTTCTACTTTTGTAGATTACTTTTAAAATATGAACACATACCAGATGTGAAGCACACAGGGGTGGCCACTGGTATCAGGCGGTGTGAGCATGTCAAAAATGAATAAAAACTGAATCCAAATTGGGTCCTGCTATGTGAAAAGCTGCAGTATGTCCATACATATTACAACTGTCACCACGTTATGACTGTATGGTTTGATAATCTGTGAAGAGAAAAACAGAGCTAAAATCTGCAAAAATTGCACTGCACCCAGTCAAAAACAGCCAATTAGTGCCAGGAGGAGGCTCTTAGTGCTGTTAATCATCCTTGTGTATGCGCTACCAAATGTACTAATGGCAGAGAAACAACTTACTGTTACAGAAAAACCATTTATCTGCCATCATTGGTGGCCATGCTATCAAGCGTTAGCATTCATAAACCAGTTGTGGCATGGTAGAGAGCATGAGAAAAAAAGAGAATATTAATGATATTGTTTATCATTAATATTGTTTAGCTTTATGTTATTAAAGCTAAAATTTAATCAGTAATACTTTTATAACAAATTTATGTCAGATCATGATTTCTTGGTTAATGTCAAGTTGTCATAACAAAGACATTTTAAATATTGTCAACTTTGTATTAAAAGTGTTATGATTTACCGAATGACACTTTATGACAACAGTCATAAATATTCATGAGGACTTACTCATGTTCATGACAGGTGTTATGTCATATTTATGACGGTGTTACGACAGTCTTATTCACAACCAGTCAAATAAAGTGTTACCAAAATCTGCATCAACCTTTCAGCTGAGCTAGAATTGCTTCAGTAGAGCCCAGTGAGTGTTATCAGTGAGCCCAGGCTGCATGAAGCTTTTATAAAAGCCAGGATATGTAAAGTATCCGTTCATATTCCAGACTTCATACTGGACATTCCTCTCATCCTTCCTCCAACATCCTCTTTGGGAATTCCACTGGAACAGACTGAGCAGAAATCCTCCCTCCACAGATCTGATTGACTGTTAGTTCTGTGTGGCTGGCTCCAGACAAATTAGATTGAATGCTCAGGAAAACAAGTTACATCAATCCAATTATGTTGGGATTGGCGGCTGCTGTTGGGTTGCCCACGATGTGCAAGGATGTGTTGTAGTGTGGACAGAGATGCTCACACACACACCCCCACACACCGCAAAAACAATAAATCTTACCAAGTATTTTTGATCTAGTTTCCAGTGCGAATACCTTATAAACAAAACTAACTTAGAAATAACTTTTCAGCAAGATATACTAGCTTTGTTATGTTGGTATTTCTTGAATATTGGTGATATATATATATATATATATATACATAATACTGGCAGATTAATTTACTTAAAACATGGGTAAAAAGTCTAAAAAGTTAAATAATCTGCCAATCGAACAAGAACTTTTTCATAAATATTAAGAAATTATTGACCTAAAGCAAGCTCCAATATGAAGCTGGGATTAATTGTATTATTAATCCAGTATTTCCCTGAGTTGCAAAAATGACAAATGAAGTTCAATATAAGGAGCAAAAATAGTGTAAAAATAGCGACTATTTTTAGTTCAAAGCCTCTAACTAACAACGGCTTCAACAAAATGGCGGATTAACAGCATATCAGCATTGAACAGCAATGCTACAAAACAACTTCACGGTAAACTGAAATCAAACAATACATTAAAAAACAGCCGTGGCATAATGAGAAAGATATGACATCAGCAACATCATAACTTTATCCTCGTACGTAGAAAATAATACTCAGACATTAATTACCAAAAATCCAGAATCTTGACTCATGTGGCCGTAAACGTCATCGTCCCCAACGTGTCTCGGCTCAGAAACGTTTTTCTCTTCGGTTTTATCAGTCAAAGCGCGCCAGAGTACATAAACGAGAGTAATTTATTTTTTCCCAACTTCGTGTATCTGTGGACCTCTCCCTGTTAAAACAGCACCACACGGTGGCACAAACAAGAACTACAACCGGTAGATGGTTGGGAGGGGCAAAACAGGATGTACAAAATATATTTTACATGTGCCCATTTTCCACCTGGTTACATGCTGAAATGTTATGTGTAAGTTAGCGTTGTCTCATTTTAAGTGCACTAACTAAGAAGTTTTCACCAGACACCAGACCAAAAATGCTTGGTAAGACTTTGTGTTTTTGTAGTGTTGAGAGACGGTGCTATTACCGACACTGATCTCACCTCTGTGTTACAACAACGCGGACGCAGCCACTGTGTGTGGTAAAGTCGTCCTTTCCAGATTAGAACTAATCCTTTCTGCAGCTGGGCCTCAAGTTGGTCCATCCAAACGATCCGAACGCCACATTAAACATGAACACTGCTAGGTTTGAAGCAGATTCAACCCCTGAAATGCATGTCTCACATTCTGGGCCTGATTCCAGACTGTACCCTGTTCTGCTCTACCCCCAAAAAGCCTCTCTCCAGCCCTGGGATGGGAAGAATAGGGTAATTACAGGAAGCAAGGCTTGACCACTAAACATTTTCCTAACCAGAGGATCTTGGAGAGGGATTCTCCATCTGGAAGGAGGCAAGAAAAAGGGAGGAGACTGAGAGATCCAGGCAGTTGGAAAGGGAGTCCGCTTCTAATTTTCTTGATCTGGATTAAAGATCAGCTACCCATCCGGCCGTTTGTCCTGCTGCAGATTTATTAACTGCGGCCTTGTGTGCGTTCGCAGCTGCAGCTCGACTGAAGACGTCTCGAAATAAAACAGAGGAATCGAGGTGTTGCGTTACCAAGGTCACTTTTTCTGTTGCAAAAAAAAAAGAGACAAAAAAATCTAAGAGAATAATTTAGTCTAAAAGATTATGGAGCCCCGCCTCGAGCGAGACCCGATCTGCAGGAGCTGCCGATTCATAAAAGAGCCTGTGGCAAAGATAAATGAGGAGCAGCACACAGAGGCGTACGGCGGTTTCATTAAACTGTAAGATTATCCAGCCTCCAGAGCGCCTAACGGGGAGACCAGGCTGAAAATACAGAGGAAATGTTTTCAATCAATTTTTAGTGCTCACCGCGCAACGCTGTTTCTGCAAATTGCACATATTTTGCAAACATAATTAGACTTTAGCATTAAAAAGCTGAAACAGAATAGATCTTGTGGTTGAAAAACAAAATTGTCTAACGATGACTGCAAGCAGCTGCAAAAACAACAAGGTACTTTTGATGCTAAATGGAGGTACAAACACTAATGTTTTAAACACTTAAGCTTTAAGGCATTTTACATAAGAGAACAGTAAAGTATGCATATTCACCTGTAATTTCTGCCAACATAGAGGCTAGCACAGCTACTCATACAGGAACTTAGAAAAGAAATGGTAATTTAAAAAAAAGACTAAAGGCTCTAAGGCGGAGCTAGGTCCACCCAGGCGTTTTGTACAACTGAATGGTTGCCATGGAGATTAAAAGATTGTTCAAACACGCATGAACGCATCAAGGCAACACTTCAGGTATGTTTTTGACGATGGGATAACATCGTAACATGATGTAGCGCTAAACACTGCTCCCTTAAAGTGTAGATATTGGTATAAAACACACATAAGATAAAAATCATAAACAGAGAATCTGGAACAACCATTTTACAGCCCCACCTCAACCTCCCTCCACCGGTTGTCCACCCTCTGGGCTCCATTATTAATCTCAGACTCAGAGGTCGTGCCCTCTGACCTCGGCTGTGGCATCCTGCAGGGTTCTAGGTGTCCCTGTCAGTGTTTCTTAACTAGACTCAGGAAGTGCTGGACTACTTCTTCTCCGCTCCCCGAGGACCCCGAGGTGGCATTTCCCCTCCGACTGGAGCTATAAATACCCAGCCTGCCCGGCGAGCCGCGGCCCCTGGGCGATCGTGACTGAGGCAGGAAGGAAGCTGCTTTTCCTCCATTTCTTTCTCCTCGTTTGTCATTTGACATCCTTCTCTCCCTCATTCCTTCTCTTGCGCTCGATTCCGATGCAGCTCTTTTCTTTTTTTCCTGTGATGGAAAAAGCTTTCCGGACAAGCAAAACAGCATAAACCCACTTCACCTCTCTCAGGACACGAGCACCCGTTGACATGGAAAACCGTTTGAATGTAACGGTTCCACAAATGACTGTAAACAAGACCATAAAAGCAGGCTGGGTGTTGGAGGAGGTGGGAGTGGAGGTGGAGGTGGAGGGGGGTTGAGATGCCTTAACCTCTGGATCCAACTTCAGCTAATGCGCCTTTAATGCCTGGTCACACTTACATAAATATGTCATTAGCGAATTCATTTCCCCGTCCAGAAGGAAAAAAAAAAAGAAAAGCTGGCTTGAGCTAGCGCTGGGCTAATCATGTGCCATGTAGAGTAAATAGTGAATTTGTGGCCCTGAATTAAAAGATTTCCTTTTTCAAACAGGATGAGGAGGGGGGAGGAAAAAAAAATCCGAAAAAACTCAAGACGCAGTTTGAAAGCAGGAAGAAAAACATTTACCTGGCAAGAACACAAATGAGTCCGTACTTTGTAGTAACGCGGCTTTCTTCCTCATTTAGAGTTCTGCAGAAAGGTCAAAAGGTTCCGCGCTGTCGTCTCTTCTCATCATTAAGCGCCTTCTTCCATGTTGGCGGTCTCACCCATACAGTACGACTTTGAACCTGTAATAAGTTTCTTTTCCCGTCCTTGCTTTGGATTCACTCACCTAAGTTGTGAATGTGTGCAGCTCCGTCTCTTAGCTGCTTCCTTCATTAGCTGGGTTTCCACTGACCATAATGAAAATAAATTCTCTAAATGGAAACACTTTGAAGAAACACACATTTTTCAGTAGAAAGGTTTTGTTCCAGGATGAGTTCCTGGCAATTCTATAAATGAACAAAACATTGATTGATCTTTTAATGCAGTAGCATAATCTCACAGCAGCTGCGCTTCCTTTATTAAGCATCAAGTTACGCAAATTGAAAGTACCAAAGTGAGTTTGCTTAATGGAAACACGGCAATTTCAGAAAAAAACTAACATGAGGTGGTTTTTCAGGTACATCAAAATAGATGAACTTTGATTTTTAGGTTTAAGACTTAAAGAATATTAATCTTGTCTACTGAGCCATTTTTCTTTTTATATCTGACAATATTTTTTGAATCTTTGCTCTGCCTAAAGGACCCAGCGATGATACATTTTCAGCTTTCTAGCTAAACTCACAGGAATTTATTTCTTTGGGGTTTTTTTTATATCTTGAATCTGTTCATACTCCAAAGAGTTCATGATGCAATGCACTCTACCGATGGGTTTAGGGAGATAAGACTGGCCCGCAGCATCACAGACCATCTGCCATACCCAGATTTCTACAGCTGCGATGATAGATTTCGTTTTCTTTTTCTTCCCCAGAGCATGGTTCCCAAATGACTGGTTGCATTTTTTTTTCTCGTCTTGCACATTTTTAAAGGGCGGTTAAGAGAAACGCTCCTCTGTGACCCATCACATTTATACAACATGAAGCATACATCTAAGTAGAAATGGAAGGAACGCTTGAGTTATATTTATTTTCACAGGACTTGGTCTGGATGATGGTTGTGCAACTGTTTTTCTTTGTGGGAAAAAAAAAACAATATATATTTTTGATGTAGGAGTTTTTACACCTCGTTAAAGGTGACCCATTATGCTTCCTTAAACAGGTTAGGATATGTCTATGGACGATAGGAAACATGTTAATTAAATTTTTTGCAGGGTCATCCTTCCTGGATAATGAGATTTCAGTTTCCTCAGCTCTACCTACTTTGAGCTTATTTCAGAATGAGCCTCTTGTCACTTTAAATCCAGATAACCTGCTGCAGGCCACGCCCCCCAGCCTTTACACTCACACATGAAAATGGCTGCAAACAGATGCACAATTATACAACCATATATCTTTGAAAAGCAAAAGCGGAGCCTCCTGCACAAGGAGGTAATTTTAGCTTATTGCTAAAAAATTGTTTTTCTTTTTAAGCATTTGGATTGTTTTTTAGAAGCAATAGAAACCCAAATGGAAGTATAACAACTTACAAAATGTGAATTTTGCATAGTAGGTCCCCTTTAAAAGGAGATCGTAATAAATGAGAACACTATCTAAAAGGTTACCATAAAAAAAGCATCTAGAAATCTTTTTTCACTTTAAATGTTTCATCATTTCCTCCTCACTGAACATTTTTTATTGAATTCAGGAACACAACAAAAAAAATGACATGTATTGCAAAAATGTCACGCGGCATCATTGTGCTGTACACCAGCTCTCTGCTCTGATCCCTGACCAACGCCGCTGACCAACTGCTCCGTCCCGTCAGCCCTGGCTGTTTTCGGCTCACATATTCGTGGAGCCACATCACCAGAAAACGCCGCGACGGTCCTGGAACAGAGGCTGTTCTCTCTCCTCCGGGACAGGCTGGTGCCAGGCAGAGCGCTGTGGGTAAACCTCCCACCCCGACAAACAAACCACAAACAAACCCGCCGGGGCCCGAGGCACCAACACGACCGCCGGCCCCAGCCCCTCAGTCTGCCTGAGTCAGCTGGCTGGCTGTGTGTGTGTGTGTATGTGTGTGTGAGGGCTATTGTTCAGGGCGAGATTAAACTTCAGAAACCTGTCAGTGCATGTTTCGTCATTAAAATGTCCCAAGCTCAACACATTTTCTGTCGGCGGAGACTAGAATTATTGTCATAATTGTTAGAATTATTTCCAGAGGACATTTTTGTTTATTTCTTCTTTTCTTTTCTGTTTCAGGACAGAAGCTGCTGCTATGATTTTTTGAACACTGATTTGTCACTGATGGTCTGTCAAAACATCACATCAACTAACAAGTAAATAATATTACAAATAAATGAGTAAATATGCATTCTATTACTAGACATTAATACGGTTTTTATGATGTAAAGCTCTTTGAACTGCCTTGTTGCTGAAAAGTGCTACACAAATAAACTTGATGAATCGACTTAATTTAACTGATCGCAAATTTCCTGAGTGAATCAATCTTCTCTGATGTTTCTCAAAAATGAACATAAGTCAGAGATTCTAGGAAACCAAACTACTAGTAATATTTTTGTAAACCCAGCTAGTGAACCCTGCTGTAATTACATCATGATTGATGGTAGGACTGAGAAAAAGGGAAAGAAATTCTATTTTTAATGTTAAGAAACTGTTATAAATAGATTCCTAAAACCTACAACACACCTCTCACATGTCATAAACTTGTTTTTTATGAACAAGTGTTTTGTGTAGGACATTATGTATTACTCTTAATACGACATGCAATACCAAATGTTCTAGAAGAGTAAGAGTGAATATGTTTCAGGTGAGGTGAAAACCTGTTCAATGATTTGAGTTTTGAGGGAAATATTGTAATGAATACCTTGGATATGGTTGTGATTAATAGCATATGTGTTGCTTGTCAGGTCTAATTTCTCCCTGTGATCCTGAGAGAAATATTAAATGAAACATAAGCTGCTCTGTCAGTTGAGGGTTGTCCCAACAACATCCGCCTCACTCTGGATATCAGTCAAGCATACAAAAACGCATCATCACTAAAGAAAACAATGTGAAAAAAGCGTTACAACTTTCAGCTAATAGGTTCCCAGTCAATGTCAAGCAGCTCCTCTGTTAATGCAGTACATACAGTTAGTTTGAATTTCTAACTGGAATTCAAAACTACTTTAGTGATATCAAAGAAAAATGAAATAAATAAAGTAAAAAAAAAAAAAAGCTGTAACAGCCAATGAAGTCTAAGTAGGAACTTGGAACTCTAATCATCTCATCGTAGCGCCTACCAAAAACATCCAACATGGCTGCCGCACTGAAACACGGTGGTACCGTCCAAACTCTCCTACTGTTGTTCACAGTGTTTAGCAGTCCAAAATGATGAGAAATGCTCTGAGTTGCTTTGCTAACAACAGTTAGCCTCATCAACGCGTGCAGAAATTCACAAATACAACTGTTTTTCTGACACAAAACCAACGTTGCTGACGCCGTCGCTAAATACAACAGAGTAAATACAATAGCAGCATTAGCCTTTTTAACTCCAGCACCTTAGACAACAGTTGAGCAATTACAATTCTATATGTTAGCTTATAGAAAAGAAAAAAATTCGGCATGCTAACGTTTAGCTTTATTGAAATGAATTTCATTGGTTCTTCAGGCCTCGTTTAAACAATCACAAACTTATATGTGTCAAGTCAAAGTTTAGGAGACGAATTTCTGAGAGGACTACCATTGCCACTGAATCAGACAGTTAATACGGCAGGCTAATGAACAAAGCAACATGCTAATGACCGTGTAGTTTCCAAATTCAAACCAAAACCCTCATCTTTTATTATCCACTCTTATTATCTAGTTCCTTCGCAGGCTATGAAATTAGGATAATTGGTATTTTCAGCACTATAGACCAACTTAAATACAGAGGAAACAGCCTCAGGCCTCAGCTTGTTGTTTTGCTAAACCCTCAGTATGCCTGAGAGAGAGAAAAAAACCCTCTCCCCTGTATGCTTCTTTGCACTATTTTCTTAACTCTGATGGTGCAGCCCACTGTAGTTTGTTTTATTTTTTGTTTCAGCCATGATTCAAGCTAGTGGAGCTACTTGTCCCTTTCAGGTAAAGATATCAGTAATGCACAAGGCTTCACTTTTTATAAAATATTTACAGAAGTAAAAATTTTAATTTGATCCTTATTCAAAATTGAGTGTAAGCATCAGCAGACAAGCATTGCATATATGTTTTTCTTGGAATTGAACTCAAAAATGTTAACTTAAAAATCAGGATTTTTGTGAAAATACTTTGATTTTCCCGTTGCAAAACTAGAGTCAGACACAGAATTTCTTACTTTAAACATTTTTGATAGCTAAAACTCCAGCTTGTAAAAAAAATTAGGATTTCATAAGGACCCCAGCAAAAATATAAAAACTTACTGAGTATTTTTGATTTGTTTCTTCTTATCTTAGTACTTAAATTAAGGCAAACTAACTTTCTGACTTTTCAGCAACATGTACAAGCTTGTTTTACGTTAATAATTCATGAATATTGATGAGAAAGTACCGGTTCCATTGGCGGATTACTTCACTTCTAAGATGGGAAAAATGTCTTGCCATAAGTATTGTTTCATCAGTTACTGACTCAAAACAACTTAGTAGAACTTGCTGAAAAAAACGACTTATAAGTTTTGTCTTCTTTTAAGTGTAATCAGACATTTGCACTAGAAAGAAATAAAAAGTACTTTTTCTGCAGTGATTCATTAATGTAGGATAGGTCAGGTTTTGGTTCCTGTAATGTGATATTTCGTGTTTGCTGCTGTTTTTTTTCCCTTTTCTTTCGCGCGTCGACTCTGTCCCGGCATGTCGGTGGCAAATCGATGTTGCAAATGGTAATTAGCTTCAAAGTGGGTGGAGGATAATTAATAGAAATTACCCAGAACATAAAAGCACTCTCAGGGAGACAGTTACAGTTAAGTGCCTGCAGTGAATCCGGCGCTTCCTGAGCTGAAAGGTTCTCACAGCAGCTTACATAAACCAGTGGCTGAAAAATCACAGTGCTCTCGGTAAGCTGAGCAGAGGAACAGGTAGGCCTGAGCTCGTCACATAGGACGCAGGTATGTGTGCAGCCAGGGGCAGCTGCCACGCCCGTCCTCTCTGGTCGTTTGTGGTGCGAGGGGAGCGGCTGGGAGGAAGAGCAGTAGAAACTAACAATTACCTAACAATTAGCTAATAGCTCCTCGAAGTTCAAAACAATCACGATTCGTGCAGAAAATAATCCACACTCTAACTTAGACAGGAAAAAATGTAAGTAAGAGGAGAAAAACAAAAGGCTGCTTAAAGTTCTTTTGATGCTTTATGATGATTGTGGGGGTAAAAAAGAACAGTTTTTCAGTTTATGTATATATGTATAAAAATCAGGGACTACTTTTGCCAAATTTATAATCAGGTGGAGCACCAGATGAACCACAACGTGTCAAAATGTTTTAGCTAAATGAACAGAAGTTGTTTCAAACAACTATCTAACATGTCTAACAGGGACAGAGAACAGACATAGTAGGATTCTCACTAAAACCAGGAAGACAGAGCACAACAGCCCAGTTCTAAAGTCCTCCCATGGAGAAAATAGACTTTAAAATACTGTTGTTAGCTGATAAATCACTGAACAGTTTAGTACCACAAAACATTGAAGATCTGCTGTTGTTGTATCAACCTTCCAGAAGCTCTCAGGTCGTATACAGATCGACAATCAAACACGGAGAAACAGCATCCAGGTTCTATGCACCACAAAACTTCCAGAAAATTGTAAAACAGCTGAAACTCTGAGTTCCTTTGAATCTAGACTAAATACCCACCTGTTTAGATTTGCTTTTGAGTCATAATAAATGAAATACTGACCAACATTTTGATGTGTAACCATGTCACTTGGCAAAATGTTCTATTTTCATTATTGACTGTGTGTTCTGTGACTGTATTTTTGTGTTTTTATAATGTAAAGTTTTAAACCGCCTTGTTCCTGAAATGAGCTATACAAATAAACTAGCATCAGAGCTAAAGGCCTTACAACACTTTAAGTTTTGTGTAGTTTTTGAACAGCATATTTATTCAGTGTGTACACTGAATTCTTCTCTGAGTACCTCCATGTCGACACGTTGGACATTTTGAAGGCGCGTCTTTCACAGTTGCCTCTAGAAAGCGAGGATGTGCCCGTTTCCAGTAGCTCTGCTGAGTCCCAAACCAAACCTAACAATAGAGAAGGGGCTTTTTTTCCCTTTTCTTATACAAGTGTGGCAACAGCAGGGGTGAGTCACTGAGAACCAGCACCGCTGCGCGTAGTTTTTACGGAAACGTGCTCGCTTGGTAACCTCAGTGCCAATTTGACCTGCGACTCGACAGCGAGGTGGGTGGGGGTGGGGAGTGGGGAGTGGGGGCACAAAACGGCTTTCTCTGTGTGTCGGTCTTCAGCAATTACGCGACCAAACTAGTGAGGACACAACAGGGCCGACACAAACGGAAACTCGATATCCCTTTGAGCCATTCACTGTCCTCTCAGCGTGATGAGAGAGAGAGAGGGAGGACATAAGAGCCAGAGGGCAAGGGAGTCTGCTAATGTGTATGAAGAGGGTGTGTGTGTGTGTGTGTGAGAGAGAGAGAGAGAGAGCAGAACGGGCAGATTTAGATCGACGTCATATTTCACTCGGTAAATGATTCCCATTTTGGGCCCTCTTAAAGAGGAGAGGAATGCTGTCCTATCTTATCGAGAAGCCACTAATTGCCCAGCCTTCAGTTTTATGATGACACAAAGGGAAATGGAGACATATGGGACGCGGCCCTGCTGGATTATTGATAATTAGGCAATATTTACGATGCTCCTTGGCAGTAATGGGTCAGTTATATTTACCTAGATAAGGTCTTACTGCTTTTATGGCAGGGTACTAAAGTAATTACCAGCGCAAGGACAAATAATGTGTTGGTCTCGCTTTTATGTGCATAATCTGTCTTTTTTAACTAATTCAACTGACCTTTTCAAAGTTTCACCTCACGTCTGTTCAGTTTGGATCAATAAGACTTTGCAGTGACGCTGAACCTTACACCCCGCTGAAAATGAAGTCTTAGTCTGAAATGGTGGCATCTCAGACCTGTCTGTCTGTCTGTATGCTGTCTTCACTGATAGCCGCTAGCACAAGACATCCTGGAAGGCTTTACTGAGTCAGAGGATCACTTCCATTTTGTTGGTTTTTCTAGTTTTCTACACACAATAGGTGAGTCATAACACATTTTCAGTAAACTCACCTCCTGTTCCTACTGATCAAACTTTCACAATAGCGCTTTATAACGGTGCTAGGTTAGCATCCCCTCCCTCCCTCTGTTTTGATGTAACTCCTTGATAATTTGATTCAATACATGTTTCATGGACAAAGAAAAGTTCAGAAGTTCAGCGCTTTGTGTTGATCATAAACTTTCTTTCAGCTGCCCTCTGTGCCGTCACGTGTCCCACTATCAGAGGTATCTGTGTAAATTTGAGGACAGCAACATGACAGATACAGGCAGAATTAGCTTTCTCTAATATACATTTTTATGTTTTTCTTGCTTATAGTCACAGAAATTGAGGGTGTGTATGGCAGGAATCTTTCGTTTTAGTTTTTAGTGTCCAGCGCTTTTTGCAAATTAGCCTGTGGCTAAAAAAAAAAAAAAAAAAAATCTACAAAACAACAGTTGCTCTGTTTTTAACATGTAATATTGTTTAATGTGCTGTCTTTGATGAAAAAAATTTTTTTTTGAATTGAATTGGAATAAAAGGTAAAGGACTAACTGTTTTCTCTAACAGGTAGAAAACCTAAATGATTCCTGGTTTGCTCAAGGCCTTTCTGTTACTGAAGGATTTCAATAAACATTTTATTGTGTAGAAGGCCAGCAAATGACGGTGTGTTAAAAATACTGAAAATGACTTTTAAATACCAACGGCATGTAAATATTTCTGCTTGTTGCCGGTTTCCCTATAAAAAGAAAACTGAAGAAATACATCTAACTTTGACTAAAATAGAGCAACCAGTTACAGCCGCAGGTCTGAGACACAAAGAGTTACCTGTGAGTGATGATGAAATAAAAAAAAACACTTGGTTTATATAGAGCTCTCATGATAACTGTGAAGCTGTTAGAGCAGATATGGGTTTGTGTTTGCGTCCAAAAAAAAAAAAAGAAAAAAAGATGAAACCACACCTTTTTTCTGCTCTTGGTGGCTGCCTGGTTTACAGGATCACACTCGGCTTTACTCAGCGTGAGCTGAGGGCCACTCAGCCCCAAAGTGCTCTTCTGACCACACAAATATACCCAAGTATAACTTTAGGCATTTTTTTTTGGGCAGCTCCGAGTCAGACAAATATTTAGACTTGGACCGACCCGATGCCAAGTCAATGCAAACATGAGAGGAAAGCTGAGGGAGTCAAATGAAACTGGCCATACATGTGGGGCCTGATTTACTTCAGGTTCATATAAAAGGAATAGGTAAAAACCTGGAATAGTGCGCAAACATGATCTACATGCCTGGCAAAATGAGACGAATCACTAAATTTAATGCGTCGGCCTTTGTGAATATGCAAAACATATGCTGATCATCAAAAAGAGCTAAGTATTGTAATAACTCACCCCCCGTTAGTGATTAACTTTTAAAAAGTTACCACAAACTCACACACAGTGTCTGTGGTCACTGTGTGTGAAATGTTTCATTTCTAGTCAAATATTTAAAGCATTTCAAGAATATAAGATGAAAAATTTATTAGAAATGTCCTCCAGAAACGTCTGTCCTGAGCCTGAGCTGCTGCCGAGTAATTCCATTCAGTTTTTCTCTCCTCTTTCTTCAGGCTGACGTTGTAACCGTCTTTATGTGTCTCTGAAGGTTCAGGTCAGAGTTCATCACTACTCCCAAATTTTGGGCCTCATCTCTAGTTTCTGTCTGTAAAATCTGACTCTAGGTCGTTCCTCTTTAGATCCAAAGATAAAAAAAAAAAACTTCAGTTTTGTTTCTGTTCAGCAAGAGATAATTAATTGGAGTCAAAGGAGGAATTACTGACATGTCAAACATTTTTATTGTACTTCTCTACTTTGTGTTATGTCACATAAAAAAAACACAATAACACAATTATTTTCATTAACAGAAACATCTGGATCCATACCCAACATTACTGTCAGCACAGAGCAGATTCCCCAAGGCTTTTTAAATTACTATGGTGCAAATGTGTGAGTCAGTTAGCAGCTTTAGCAGAACAGTCAGATAGTGGCACATTAGTGGGAGAGAGGGGGCGGAGGGGCTCATCGGCCAAACAGAGGTTTGCACTGAGGGCTCAGGGTGCGATGGTTATCTCTCGGATAGAATTACAGTGAGCAGTTAGGGGGCGCTGCTGCGTAGTGGGCACAGAGACTGGATGGTCGTGTTGTCTAACAAAAAGCCTCCGTTTCTCCAGAGGCTCCGGGTTTTCTCTTCCATGCCTGTCCGCTTTGTTCCTGGTCACACCTCTCATCAGACAGATGAGACGGATTTTCTGCGCCACGTTCAGAAAATTTATTTGATGTGATATTTATAGAGTCACTGACTCCAACAAGAAGTTTTTGTTTTCTATCGCCATTGAGGTCAAAGGCTGCGACGCGCCTTTATTCCTCGTAAATGAGGAAAGGCGCTCAAATCTGCAGCATGTATCTTTTATAAGAAAATATGTTTTTTACACATTTGTTAGTTATTACTATGTAGTAATAGATAATCCATGAAAAAAAAAATCAAGCTACTCTGTTTTCTCTCAGTGTTAACTACAGAAATACGCTACTCAGTCAGAAACAACCAATCAGAGCCAGGAGGAGGGTGTTAGTGCTGTCAAACACTCACAAGTACATGCCGCTCACTTCCTTCCCGTTGCTATCTGCTACTCTACATCTGGTTTTCCACAACATAGCTTGCCACGAATGCTAAGGCTGGTTAAGCTGGCAGTCTACAGACCATCCGCAGAATTCTGCAGCTGGGAACAGTGGTAGTTGTTTGAACTGTTTTCTAACGGAGATGTTTCTGTAACCCCTCAGAGAGTGACGGGGAGCTCCATTTGCTCCTCTGTAGCCGTGGCTTACGTTTTACCACTTCACCATTGTGTGAACACACACCAGAGTCTTGGCCAGCAAACCTGCCAAACTCCTGAAATCTTGTGTTTACGATCAATTATTGAAGCACATTTGATTAGTTGCATGTGGCTGCTACTTTACCTCACAAAACCCTTATTAAAGGGGCAGTATTCTATATCTTCCATGCAGATAGTGCCATTTTAGAGCACAATTAACTAACTATGTTACCTTAAGTTATTATAACAATGCTACATATAGCAAATATGAATTAAAAGAAATTTCACTTTGTAATTGAAATTGGGCCTCTGTCTCTTTAAAAACTCTGGCTCGTTCTGAAACTGAAAGGCAGAAGCTCTGAAGCTTAGAAACTGCAGATCAGAGGAGGAGCTGCGCCTCGAAGGCGGAGCTAGGTCCAAGCTGGAGTTTTGCACAATAAATGGTTGCCATGGGAGATTAAAAGATTTCTTAAACAAGCATGAAGGAATCAAAGCAAAGGTCCAGTTATGTTTTTGATGAGGGAATAATATAACATGATATAAAGCTTAACAAAAATGTTAACCAGCTTTAACCAGCAGAGGTGTACTTAGTTTTCACGTACAGATGTTTCATTTTGGCTTCTTTTTTGTTGAATAATTAATAAGCCTGAGGAAACTTTGGTGATGCATCAGGACACTTAAGAGCGTGTACTTTCTTTTTGCTGATCCAGTGTCAGTAGCAGTTCATGTCCAATACTTTTTGGAAAACATCAAAACTACTGACTATTTCAATTTCAGTTGCTCCTGCAACAGCAACTTTACGCACATGGCCCAAATAACACACATAAGGCTCTGTTACATGAAATACATGAAATGTAAAGGTTGAAATTCTTTTTCAGGGTTAAATTGTGTTTATAATACTTTAACGCTGCACTTTCATGCAGTAAATTTGAACTACGACCTGTAAGAGCTGAAACGGAGTGTTTTCTGGACTTCCTCTAGGCCAGAACTCATGACCAACAGCCAGTGATCTAATAAAGCCCTTTCTGCTTCGCCGCTCCCCGAATCACTGGAGGTGGCACGGCCAACAGGGTATCATTCCACTTTATGCAAAAACATTTGGTTTAGAAATTTACAGCAGCCCGTTACAGCGTGTCAGCACGAAATCCTTAATGAGCTGCATAAATCACAGTCAGGCTAAAAGGAAAACAACCCCAGTGCTGGATTTCTCATCAGGGATCCTTTTCTTGTTGATGTTTTTTGTGTCTCGGTAAGAAAACGTTTCAGATGTTCAGTAAGTCTACCTTCGTAGTCAGACTACTGGCTGGCAGCCAGGCTGTGTTTATGAATGTTATCTGGCCTACTGCGGCCGGCAGAGCCAATGGTTAACCAGCCGCTGTGCAGCGATAGCCTTCAGGAAGCTGATTAGATACGCTGAGAGCAAATACAGAACCAGGCCGACGCTCTCTGGCACCGAACTGCAATTAGACTCCCAATTATCAAATAAAAAACACAGGGCAGGAATGTGACTCCCACGTCTATTTTCAGCTATCTGAATGTGCCACTATCTGGCGCTAACAGACTCAGCTCAACATTTCAGCCTGTAATGGTAACTATTGACTACACGTTTATATTTATTCTGAACATGTTTAATCCAAAGGATTCTTTGGAAAACCCTTTGTATCCATAGAGTTTTTGTGTTTTTTTTGGTTATTTTTCTCACATAATCACCAAGATTATTAGAATTAACTAAAGCTATAATGACCAAACACCGAAATCGAGAAAACTTTTTCGTTAACAGCAATTAAAAAACTGAAAAATTGTAACTAACTGGAACTTTATCGTTTGTTTATAAAACCAATTAAAACCTACCTAAAGTATAGATATAATATTCTTCATTTTTGTGTTTATGAATCTGTTCATTAGCCTTTTGAACTAATGTGATTTTTTTTTTCAATACAAGTCAGTAATCCTACTGTTCCCTGTTTTTCTAAATCTTTTAAAGGGGAAGAATCATGTAAAGTCAACTTTTTCTAAGCTTTACATCATGTTATGTTACTCCCTCATCAAAAACATACTTGGAGTGTTACCTTGATTCTTTCATATGTTTGAGAAATCCTTTTAATCTCCCACGGCAACCATTCAGCTGGGCAAAATGTCCGGATGGACCTAGCCCCGCCTTCAAGGACTCAGCTCCTCCTCAGAGCTGCAGTTTTCAAGCTTCTGCCTCACAGATCAGCCCTCCCCCGTTACTCCTGGATTCAACTCCTGCAGACTAGCCAGCAGCAATTAGCAAACACCTGGTGGAACTGCGTATCTGCTGAGCTCATTATACGAGCTACTACTCAGTGAAATGCTTGTAAGAAACTTTGTTAAAGGGTTGATAGAGGAGCCATTTTGTGATAACTTCCTGTAGGCGGAGTTTTTAAAGAGACAGAGGCATTAGTTACAAATTAAATTTATTTTAAGTAAGGCTTCATATATAAAACATTTTATAACAGCTGAAGGTACCACTGTTATTTGATTGGGCTATAAATTAGCACTATACGCCTGGAAAACACACAATACTGCCCTTTTAACTCATCTAGCATTTCTTCGTGCCTTTCTGACCTCGGTTCACTCAGCAGTCAGATGGATTTTATTCTTTAAAGCAGAAAGAAGAAGCGAGGAAGGGAAGAGAAAACTGAGCATGCTTGCTATGCTAACACAAGCCCAACAAAACAAGCACTTCAGCATCTTCCTCTGCCTCTGGTGCGCATGTTAGCGCTTACTGTGCGGTTTGCTTGGTGGCAGCTGGACTCAGCTGAATGTGTTCCCCAGATGTCTCCGATCAACCCAGAGCGACGGAAACAGGAAGCGAAGAAGCATCGCACGGGGACAGGACAGACTTCCACCCGTGTTCTCCGACGGGGGCCTCGCCGTCCCGGTGGCCCCCGATCTCAGCGTGACGCCTCCAGCGTCAGCGCTAACAGGAAGCCGCGGCCTGCAGCGTCAGCGCCGTTCGGGCACTTTCACAGCTGCGGCACAAACACTAATCCTAGCACTGCAACGACGAGGCGAAGTCAATTATTTTCATCTTCGCTGTAACTGGCTCCGACTCTCCTCCTGAAACAGTTTCCATGTCAGGCCGGGCAGCCATTCTTGTTTTCCCCCTTTGGTATTTGGTGAGCCATGCACAGCTCCTAAATTAGATACTGCAGACTGGTTTTACTGTGGCCTATCATCTCCGTTTGGCATCTTTGCAGAGCTCTGCCACGATGAGGAGATGCTGCAAGAGGATTCTCTCTCTCTCTCTCTCTCTCTCTCGCTTTCTCTGCTCCACTTTAAGTTTATCATTTTTTGGTTCCGAAGCCACAGCAGCTGTTTCATGGGGTGCTGCATCAAATGTATGTCCAAGGCATATCAGATTTATCGTCTCCTTTCCACAGGAATTTTTTTTCACTTGACAAATCCGTTGAAAATAAATTCTTTTTTTTACCTCAAACTATCTCTGAGGTGACAATATGGCAGCCATGGCACTTTCTTCAAATCTAACAAAATTGGTATCAAACGTTTGTGCAGTAAACATTTTTATTTGTGCACCTAAAGATATTCATTTATTTAAAGATAACAATGAAAACTTCCAGCGGTCATCAGAGGTCACCATCAATATCTTCAGAGCAAAAGCAGCACACATGAAAATGTCGCTGCACAAACATATAGCTGAGTTGTTTGTCACAAAATTTCTTCGGTTTGCAAATGTGAGTGTGGGGGTCGTGGGTGGTTGACCTCCGATGACCTCTGGAAACTTTTATTAATATCTTCAAAATGACAGCAGCACAAACAAAAACAATTTGCTGCACAAACGTTTGACACCAGTTTTGCTAGATTTGGGTCATGTGAGGCTGGTTGACCTTTTGACCTTTAAAAATGAATTAATATCTTCAAAGCAAATGCAGCACAAATGAACATTTTGGCAGCACAAATGTAGTTGAGTTGATTTTGTCTGATTTGAAGATGGTTGGAGGGCTGGTTGACCTGTCATGACCTCTGGAAACATTTATGAATATCTTCAAAAATGATAGAGGTACACACAACAATATTTCAATGTTGTATGCTCTTGTTCAATGCTGTTTTGTTTTTATATTGCTGTGTGATCTCTGATGTTCTCTTAGAAAAGGCCTCTACAAGACACATGGATTTATGCTAATATTAAATTACACTCAGAGATACCCTGTTTATTGATTAGGTGACCTCTGAAGGCAGCGGCTTGCTCTGGATTTTACTTAAAGCTGTTGGTCACAGCAGCCTGAACATGTACACATGACATGCTTTATGAAAAAAATAATAATAGTAAAAAAATAAATAATGTTTAGGTTTCTGTCTACTTCATAACAATGTGTTACTTTGGGTTGGTTTGTCATATAAAATCCCAATAAAATACACTGTGATGACGCAATCTGACAAAGTTGAAATTGAATTTATTTGATTAGGACAGAGCACATTAATCAACAGATCATGGCAGTGTAAATATGCAGCATTTAGCACAATAGCTAAGTTTCTTCCTTTGTCCTAAAATGAGTAAGCAGATTAAAACAAAACACCTCAAACAATTCACAGGACAGAACACAAAGATCTATTAAAAGAAAAGAAAAAAAAAAATCTACAAAAGAACACCATAATAAATGGAATATTGACCAACATATTTGATGTGTATTGATGATTTTTATAATGTCAGTCACCAAAATGAAAAGTTTGTTACTGGTTTCTCAAATTGGTGACCTTATGCATTTTGTGTTTTTATGATGTAAAGCACGTTGAACAGCGTTGTTGCTAAAATGTGCTATACAAATAAACTTGATTAATTGATTGGTTGATTGATTGACTGATTTGCGCAAGAAATAACTAATCAGCACACAGAAACAGTCTGAAAACAGGTTACCAGACCCTTGGTTATAAGCATTATGAATGGGTACATAACTGCTTCAGGGTTGGCACTCCAACTTGTCATGGAACGTTTAGGTGAACTCATGAATCTTCCTACTTTGGTCGCGTGGTCGAGGCCTGACTTCTGAGATTCAAGACACTCTGAAGCTGAAGAGGTAAGGTACCCAGAACTAAAGATCAGAAGAAGAAGACAAGATTAGCAGGCGAAGGAAAGACGACAGATGGAGATTGGAGGAGTTCTGGGTGATGGAGGCGGAGCGGCAGAGGAAGTTGAATGCATGTTGCTGCTGCTGCCGGTCTGTGGATTGTCATTAACACTTTACTGCAGAAAGCCTTTATCTCCATACACAACTACCCCCTCATTCCCCTCCAAAAACTAGATAAGAACAGCCGCCTCTTTAAGTTCATGCTCAGACACAAACATGTCCCGTGTGCTTCTAACTGGACAGCTGTTACTTTTATCCTTAAAAACATACTTGGGTTTTATTTAATTGCGCTTTGTAAGGCAACTACATATCATTGGACGCAATTTGCTGCTGCAGTCCATAAAAATGAAATGAAACATTTCACAGAATTGAGCATATCAGGGCTTTGTAAAGTGAAAACTCTTTTTAAGGATCCCTGAGGACAGAGCTGTTGATGCTCAGCAAGAAATAAAGAGCACTAGAGTTTTCTTTTAGTTGTTTCATCTAGGAGAGAAACAGAGCTCCATAGATCTGCTCTGAACTACAGACAGTTCCCACAATATGTGCCATCCTGATAGGATGCTGGTAACCAGCTTTAATGACGCTGTATTAGGTAACTTGCAGTTGTTTCCTCTGGATATTAGCCGGCCACACTAGTGGACGCTCCCTACTTAGTAGCTCACTTTCTGGGACGTAATGAAGACTTCTCTTTATCTTTTTATTGTCCCTTGAATTCGACAATATCCAACCATCACACTTCTCTTATGTGTGATTAATGAAGTGGAAAGCTGATTACAACTTATTGTCTTCTGGACATAAAGAGGAACGGCATAAAGCCTGTGTGCAGCTTCAGTTATGACAGATAGAAAGTAGCAATCAGACATGAAATCTGAGTGTAGGCTAAACTCAGATCTGAACCTTCAGAGTCACATTAAGACAATTACAAAGTCAGTCTTCTATTGCCTGATTAAAGGACTAAAACTAAACCAACATGCAGCCCCTTACAGCACAGGAAAGGAAGCTGCAAGGTAATTTCAGCTACATGTAACGATTCATTAAAAGAAACAAAAAATGAGTATATCTAAAGAGACATTTTTATTAAAATAATTTAAGGTTAGAGAGTATTTTAAGTCATTCCAGAACAGGTGTGTTTGGCAAGGCTGAATCATTCCCGTAACTGCCATTATGGCCCATTTCACGTTTCACATTGAAATGCTAACCCACACCTCGAGCTGAGACGCCAATCCTACAGGCGTCCAACATGTCGCTTCCACCACGTACGCTTCAAACTGAGGCCAAAATTTCAGTGACCGAATCACACATCATCTGTCAGAGTTTACAAGCCCAACGTTTAGCCCCTCATGTCTGCAGAACAGCCCTTCACAGTGAGCATTTCAGAGTTTTAAAATTCATTCATTTACATGTCTGTACTGGACACTTTTTTTTTTTTTTACAACTTTCTAGTTTTCCATAGCTGTATTTGTACTTGAACGGAGCGAAGAAAATGGACGTATGTTTGCTTGCCAGCTTGAGGTCATAGGTCTTTGTGACCGAGGTGGAAATTTGGCAGAGGCAGCGGGCCTGGCTCAGGAAGCTGGAGACCAACGCGGCAACGAGCGGGACAGTCCTGCTAGTGTTGCTGGCGGCAACAGCTGGCAGAGCCTGCCGAGTCTCGTTCCTTTCCCTCCCGTTCTGCCACCGTTGTCTCGGCCCGTTTCTTGGCCAACCGGGTGCAGGAAGACTCCCGGAGCGTTCCGGGTGGGACTGGAGTGTGACTTGGAGAGAACGGCCCTTTTCCTGTTTATCGCCGTAAACAGGTCTCTCTTTCAACCCCGACATCCATCCCTCCATATATCTATTCCTCACCCACAGAGGGGCGACGCAGACAATTACTCTTCAGAAAGAAGATGATTTTTACTGACTTGATAGCTTGTTTGCCTTGCAAACTAGGCCAGAAAAATACTCTGGGCAAACACAGGGTGCTTTTGCTGGGTTTATATTTAGCTAATCTCAACCACCTCCTTCCCCTCCTCCTGTTTTCTAACCCAAGTCACCCAGAATAAAATCAAATGACGACCCAGTGTCCAGATCTGACCGCACTGAGGTCTGTACGAATTAGCCACAGCTCCTGCTAGCCTTTTAGCCTCCAGCGTTCTTCAGGGCTGTGTCCTAAGTACAACCTCTATCAACATTCCTGTCGCAGTCGGGACTTGGATTGGCAACTCCAGGAAATGCCAGGCGCGACTGCCAATTTTGCGGATTGGAATTAAGGGGTTGGGGGGGACCAAAAAAAGGACACTGAAAAAAAATTTGCAGAATGAGCCAAACAACCAATGAGATGGAAAGGTTATATTTGCCTTGGTTTTGCTTGGTCTGGGCAGTGCCACTGTCACTTTCACCTCTTATAACACATCAGTTCATTTTCTTTACTCAATTTCTTTCCTATGATCTGTTGAATGAATCTGGAACTGCAGTCTTCTAAGTAAAGCTCACATGAAATTGTTTCTTACAAGAGAAAATAAAGCTAAACACTGCAAAAACACAAAATCTTACCAAGTAATTTTGGCCTAGTTTCTAGTACGCCTGAAATGAGACAAAACTAAATTACAAGTAACTTTTCTGCAAGATATAAAAGCTTGTTTCAAGTCAATAATTCCTTGGTATTGATGATGAAAAGGTACTACTAGTATTGGCAGGTTATTTTACCTATAATACCACATTTATCCCACATTAGAAAATAAATAATTTGCTACAGGAACGAGTACTGTTCATAATCAGTATTAAGGAATCATTGACTCTTAACAAGCACCTAGATCTTGATGAAAAAAGACTTGAAACTTAGTTTTGTCTTAATTTAATTGTGCTAAGATATTTGGACAAGAAAATGGTTAAATAATAATAATAATAATAATAATAATAATAATAATAATAATAATAATAATATCCATACTTTCATCTTCTGTAGATTTGGTGGCAAAACTCTTTAATGTTTATTTTGTTTGACTGTTGTGGCAAGTGAAATAAAGTAGAAAATATACTTCAAAGTGGTGGTGTTATGTATTTTCCAGGCATCCAGCGCCACATGCACTAATATATATTTTACAGCACTAAAATTGACAGTATTTAGTGCTGATAGAATTTACAGCACTAAATACTGTAAATTCTATCAACAGTGGCACTTTTGATTTATGTTATCAGGCTTTAATGTGGACAAGGACGTAAATGTGCATTTGAATTAGACCACATTTCACTCTCAGGTTGCTGGAACTGATGCTGCCCTTTTGAATATTACAGAGAAAATAATCTTACGAGGGTTTATTACAGCGTAGCTTCAGGCCTAACCTAGAGAAACTGAGGCCAAGTTATAAACACGCACTCACACCCACACACACGCACCCCACCACACAGCATGCAAGGCTGCACTTTGCTCTGTGTGTGTAAATCTTTGCCTGAATGAGTGCTGCATGCACTAGTGGATGTATATGTCTCCTATGTGTATTTCTATAGCAGTTAGGTGAAAGTGCACATAAAAGCATGTGAGTTTTACGAACCACCAGGCACCAGAGGGAAACAATGTTTTTTCCCTAAAGGACGTAAAAGAACAACACAGACTTTTACTTCCCTTCTAGCAGCTTTGATTGGAGTGGAACACTCTCTGACCGTGAAAAAAAAAATAAAAAAAAGAAGAAGAAAAAAACGGGGCTCCGTTAAAAATCCTTGCAGCCCTTCCATGAGGAATGCAGCCGAACTTGGACGCCTCCCTCGGGACTAACGCCGCCACACACAGAGCCGGGGGAGCCGACCGCTCGCTATGCTCGCCTGTTTTTCCCCCTGCTGAGGTTAAAGAACTGATGACTACACAGCAGGAAACCTCGAGCATATTGTATTAACTACCTTGAGCTGCCGTTTTCATAATTTGCCTCGCTTTTATTTTGTGCTAAAGCAAACTTTACGAGCTTACGCGAGGCCGAGCGTTAGAGCCGTATAGGAGCAAATCATGCAGAAATCTGTTTGCTCTAGGGAGTTTTTACAATCGCAGACTTTGATTAGGGACTAGATCCAGCACTAAATCTGTGGATCACAAAGCTTTATGGATGGAAATGTCTGCTAAACGCACCACACTTTATTTAAAATCCTTCTATAATTTCAATTTTCATCCTAAAGCTACGACTCTTGCAGTCAAGCCGGTAAAATGTAATAATAATACACAATTTTATTAAGACCCCTTTCAAAACACCTACGGTCACTTTATAATAAAAAGCAACATTATATTACATAAAAATAACAATTTAAGTGAAAATAAATGCCACGTACAGTTAGGATTAGAGATGTAAAAAGATGCTAAAGCTTTGAAAAGTGAAGGTTTTGGCCTGCAGGATGTTTGACCTGAAGTCAAATTTGTGTTTTTTTTAATGCACTGCAAAAACACAAAATCTAACCAAGTAATTTTGGTCGAATTTCTATTGCAAATATCTTAGTACACTTGAAATAATGCAAAACTAGCTGACAAGTAACTATTCAGAAATGTATAAAAGTTTGCTTTAAGTGTATAGTTGATTAATATTGATGAAAAAAGTGCTAATGGCAGATTGTTTTACTTTAAACAAAACATTTTTCCTGTGTTATAAGTGAAATAACTTGAAGTAGAACTAGAACTTTTTCATCAATATATTGACTTAAAACAATCTCTTATTTCTTGACGAAAAGTAACAATTTAGTTTTGTCTTATTTCAAGGGTATCAAGGTATTTGCACTAGAAGCTATCAAAGGTACTTGGTAAGATTTTGCTTTTTTGCAGAGTGATGTTAAAGAAAATGTCATGTGCTAGTGGTGTAAAGACTCCAGCATATAAGATAAGTGGAGTTGAAGAAAAGGTGAAGATTTATCTAAAAAGAAAAAACATGCAAAACAAAGAACAGACAAGAGAGGAACCGTAGAGTATCTGACCGAAAACAATGAGCCAACAGGACCAGATCTGGCAAGCAGAAACAGAAACAGTCTGGCTTCTAACTGCTGAGGCGGCGACTGAATGACATCAGTCAGAAGAAGAAGAGTATCTTGGTGAGTGACGCAGAGGGAAATAAACAGGACACAAAACAATCTGAAACTAAACTAATGCACAAAGAACAGAAACAATAGCAAAAATAAAAGTATCAATGTGAAGGGTACGGAATACCATTCGTGACAATGAATGGTGTTTTTGGTGTTGTTACTGGCCCAAAAATCCAGTAACAAGCAAAACAAAAAGAGGCATGGATCGTCGCAAGTGTTTTGTTCTTGAAAACAACTTCAAAGAATAAAATTGCAAATGATCAAAACTAAAATTCACATGTACCGAATGTTTTCTTCTTCAGTAAATCACTGGTATCTGTTAAGACTCCAGACATTATCTCATTGGATTTTAATCTTAAAGAGACAGTCTAGACTTTATAATGTGGTTTTTGTTGGGTTTATGAAAACCATAAACCATGAACTGCTTAAACAGGTTGTGACAAAAATTTCCCGATGCACTTGAATACTGACTGCCGATATTGAAGTGAGTTGATCCTCATTACATTCTGGTATTTTCACTTGATCAAGCAACTCAGGGTCATTCTATCTCACCTTCCTGGCTGGGATCGACCTCAATGCGACACACTGGCAGGCACACATGGGCAGAATTACCTTATTTGAGTTTTGTACAGAAAACTATTGGAATTAGCACGTTGGATATCTTTGCACTGTTTGAAAAAAACCCGATCCCGCCGTCTCTCTGGGCCATGCTGTCTTTCAGAAATACATCCACTTGCAAAATTCCACATAAACAAGCATTATGGTAAGACAAACAAACAAACACAACAAAGTTCCATTTTGATAGACTTTCCATGATTAAAAGAAAGCTCCCACACCACACTTCACTATGACATCACTGCTAATTTATGATGGAGCTGAATGTGTGCAGCTCTCCAAGAAATGAAAAGATACTAATCCTCACCCAGATCAAGTGTTAGTTTTCTACATTCTTCTTTCTTTCTATTTGTTTTCTGGTGAAAAAAACAACTTTAAAATGGTGGACAAAGTACTCATTTTCATTACTTGAGTCAAAGTATTGATACTACTGGTCAAATAATGGTCCAGTAAAAGCAAAAGCAAAAGTAGCTCTGTCAAATTCTCACTTTCAGTACTGGAGAATGTTCTTTCAAAAATACATTAAAAGTACTTGAAGTTTTGAAGCACAGTCGAGAATATTTGGGAAAATTCTCTGCTAAATTGAACAGATTCTCAATAGTGATGCATTAGTCTTATATTTTTCTAGCTTGTCTAAATGCTCAAAGACACTTTACAGTTTCATCCATGATTTAGTTACGTCACTTTCTATAAGGCAACACTAGTGGGGAAAAAGCGATTCTTCTTCTTCTTCTTGCCACAGCTGGTTTAAAGCTGCATATCTACCCTTTTACTCTGTAGTCAGCCTTGCTGGGTTTACCTGTGGAAGCTATTTTAAAACGTCTACTAGCTATACACAATTTGCATGTTATTATTTACAACTGGAAGTTTTTCACATGCGCACAACGCTGGAGGACAAAAAGACAATTCTTTTACTCGCCATCCCACAGCAGGTCATCGTCGGCGAACGGTTTCTCGGGATTCTGTGTGCTACGTCACATTGCGCCGTGTCTGAAGATTAAACACCGTTTTGGTAAACCAATCCACTGAGCTCATACCAGCAAGCATAAATTATAAACTATGTCAAACACACTTCTGAAAATGGGTAGCACCCGTTGATGTTCAAAGTCACTCCCCCTCAGGACTGAATGAGCTCATGGCCGGGCCAGGACTGTCCGCGTTGGGGAAGAAAGGTGAGGACTCTGGTCAGACAGCATGCATTAAGTAGCTGTTGGCCTGGTGAGGAAAAGCTCTTGGCAGCCAGGCTGTCTGGGGTTGAAGTTTCATTATCATGTGCTATCAAGTGTCTTCCATTGAGCCAGATGAATCACAGGATTACAGGGGAAACAGTGCATTGTTGTCCGAAGGCGACAGTGCCTCTGATCCATGTCTCTCCAGCCGCCTACCCCTGCTCCCCTTTGCCCGCCCCTGGTTGTAAACCCAGGCAGTGCCCCCCCCCCCTCTCCTTCCCTTCCTACCAACTCTCTGTTACTGTGTCTCTTTGTTTCTCTAACACTCTCTATATCCACTTACACAACAGTGGTCCGTCTTTTTCAATCACATGATGCCGGCTCCATCCGGCGACTGAGCCTCCCATGATGGATAATAAGCTGCAGCGCCACACTGGCTAACCCTGTGGTAACCTTTGCTTTAATGCCCAGTCTTTAATTAAAAGGCATAAAGAAGCAAATTTCATCAGTTGAGGGAAATTTGTCGAATATTTCATGTAGGAAAACAGAAGACGGATATTGTCTGGGAGAGTTTGTGGCCTAAAAGATGAAATTACCCAAACCGCACCAACATTCATCAAGTCGCACAGTCCAGAACGAGCTTTTGAAAAGCTCAAATTTGGGCCAAGAAAAAAAATTGTAATTTAGTAGCACAATGACAGGAAGACCTGTGAAGCAAATTCACTCAGGCACTCCTCGTCTCCCTCCCAGTAGCGCTGTGTGTTTGAGGCCAGGCCGGTTAAATGGAAGCTCTCTGTTTCATGAACTGTGACTGAACCTGTTCAAAAAGTAGAACTCAAGACAAATATGGTGTCTGCAAACCTCATAAACATGCTTCTTCCGCCCATACCTCCACCTCCCTCCAACCAAACTTCCTTCTCCTGCCACCCTTCATCCTCTGCCAGTCTATGGAGCTGACATTTTCCAACGCTGCCAGGAGAGGGGCTGCATGTCAGAGGAAGAGAAGGCAGAGTCATAGAAACGGAGTAAGAAAGAGAGAGAGGGGGCTGAAAGTAGATTTATAGTAAGTAGAGTGTTTTTTTCTTTTTCGCTCTGCTGTTTTCCATGTCGATCAATTCCGAAAGGCCATCGTCTTTACCTGTTTATCCCTGCTGCCTGGGTGTGACTTTACCCCGGGAGTCAATGGCTGTGAGTCGGAAACGTCCTGGAAAGACTGCAAGGCCACCGCGTGCCCAACAGTCGCTGTGTTTTCGTTACCCAAAAAACTGCGCAAATTGAAATTGCAAAGATAAATTTGCTTAATTGAAACAACAATTTCGAAAGAAAAAAAAAACCTCAAGGTTTTTGAGAAAAGGTGTTTGCGTGTTTTTTCCCCAGCCATATTAAAATAGATGTATTTCACAAAACTGTGATGGAAACATTTTTCACATGAAATGAGTTACGGAATGAACAGCTGTATGTTACTACAGGCAGAAACGTTGAAAACGTCGACAGGAAGTAGTATTTTTTGTTGGTTATAGTTTGGTTTTGTTTTTTTTATGGACAACCACCAGAGCTCTCACAGCATCACTGTTAATAAAAAGTTGTGTCATTCATGTTAAATTGATAGCTCTTCTGTAAAAGTTTTGATTTGTAAAAACAAAAACAGATGTTCTACACATCGCTGCAGAATCTTTTCCTTAAATCTTTTCCCCTTATTAATAAAATATGTGTAAACAGTTAAAACACTCAGAAACACACTGTGTCAGGTTCTGCAACAGGAAATTTCTGTTTGAAAAAGCCATGTTGTTCATTAAAAACAGTGTAAAGAGTAAAGCTGAGCTACAGGAACAGTCTTCTTCCCACCCTCCTCAGGCACACACAGGCTAACTCACAAAGACGTCCGTTTTGTTTGCCATGTTTGATTTGATAATTGCCTAATCTGAATGATGGGACGTTTTTTTTGTGGAGCAGAGAAAGAACAAAAAAAAAAAAAATCCCTCTCCTTTTTGTAGAACACAATTATGACTGTGGGACCTCTGTGAAGTTAGCGGGGAGACGTGTCTAAGTCTGCGTGTTGGATCGGCGGGGAGAGAGGAGGAGATGAGAGCGGGGAGTAAAATTGACATAATAACCCTCCCTATTGTCTGGTATTCAGGAATGAGACAAAGGTGTGTCTTTACCCAGGCTGGGGATGAGTGCGGCCCTGCCTGAGGCTTCTCACGGAGCTACATGGCAGGTTATTTACTTCAACTAAGAACGTTTGAACTTTAACTTCTTTTTTTTTTTTTGAAGTTCCCACGGAGAAGTACATGGCGACAAAAATGGCTCTAAAATCACGTTACAGAACCCTCAATCACAATCAACTGTTAGCAAAACTGCTCTTCCAATCTTGTGAGCTAATGCTGTAGCGGAGAGCGCTACGATCCAAAGCTACATACAGTTACCAGATGGAAGGTTTTTCATTTGTTCGAGTGCATTTGGATGCACGAAAACAGAATCTACTATCGCAAGTTGGACTCAAAATGTGCAGATTTAAATTAAATCTGCATTTTATAGCATAATAAAGTAACTATGTTAACTTCAGTTGTTTAAAAAAATGCTATATATATATATATACACATATATATATGTGTGTGTATATATATATATATATATATATATATATATATGTATAT
>CAEFZY010069085.1:0-18667 GCA_903066815.1 Brachyrhaphis roseni
AGCAAACTTGTAGATATATTGGGATGTTGGAGAACGTAACATCAGGACGTCTCACCGCTGATACCCAGGACATTCATCTCCTTTTAGTTAGCTCCGATAGCTTAGCTCCGTTAGCTTAGCCCCTTCGCGTTGTTTACAGGCAGGATAAAAGTGAAACAAAAGTCCGTTTTCCATCTTTTTACCGTTTCGGTTGTGTGATCGGACATTACATCCAATAACGCAGCAAGTTTGTACCATCGCTAAATTATTTTAAGTTACTTAAAATACTCAAAAATTCAAAATATCTGTGAGACAGTCGGTTATGTTCGTTTCTCCGTTATGTTTGTGGCCAAACAACATGGCGCTCAGACCCCTTCGCCTAGAGCAGTGACGTCACGGTCGGGAGCTCTATATAACAGTTCAGTCAGTCAGTTCAGTCAATGTGCACATAAGTGGTCAGTTTTCGGAAATGTTCATAAACAAATAGTTCATGGAATGAAAAATCAATTTAAAGGATTGGGGGCCCCCTTTTTGTTCAATAACCTTATCTGTGTCCAAGCAAAAAAAATCCAGCTCCAGCAGCACCAGTCCCTCCGTCTTTCCAGGCTTCAGTCCGAAACACAAAGATGGCGGCGGGACCCTCCTGCTTCTGGAACTCCACTGGCTCGTCCAGATATCGGCCGTTGAAAAAAACCAACCTGCATGCAGAACGTTAACTAATCATGCAGGTATACGGAAATCAGCGAGATCTTTCAATTACTTCTCAGTGAAAACCAAATTAGCGTTTAAAATAAACCAAAAAAACGCTCAGTAATAAGGAAATGACTTAATAAACATCAATTCACCATAAACAGTTTCATTTCACAGACACCCTACACTCCGATTGTTGTTTTTTTTTCAGTTCGAAAAAAACTGAACAACGTTAGCGACTCACCGGAGGAATCTCAGAACAGACTGTACACTATCCAGTTCAAGATAAAACAGATTTCTGTCATATCACAGCAGCACTTATGCGTAGTAGCTCCTCTACTTCCGCTGAAATGTGCTTAGTCGTTTCTTTTTCTTCTTCCCTCTCTTTTTTCTTCTTCTCGTACCGACACAAGGGAAATGTGGGTCTAGTGCCCCCTACAGGACATTCTAAGAACTAACAAAACAACCACATTAAACATGCAAACAGATCAGCATAGTTTATGGGGGTTACACAATCAACACCTGGTATGAAGTGTGCTTTATCCTTTGAGTTGCACCGCAGCGCAGCACAAGAAGAACATCCAGCAGAACAGTATCGGCTTGCTTTTATGAGAACGAGTATAATGTAGGCTGCCGCGTCTGATATAATTCTATGTATATTTTCACATGGCCTAATGTACAGTTTTATACATTTCTTTGTATATATGTCTTTATAGTAATCTATGTAATATATATGAAAAGATTAATATATATTAAATATATAAAAATACATAGAAATATTTGAGGAGTAATGTCCGAGTTATCAGTGATTGTCCATGATTGGAAGGAAAAATAATTGACCATTTCCATGACATCATGTTAAAAAAAGGTGACTAGATTCTGTTACATAAATTAATCCTGTTAGTTCTATGTATTCAATTATAACTAATTTTCAAATGTCCTTAAAGAGTACCTAAAAGCTGAAAAACGTAATTCTTAAAACCACTTTTTGTTATGTTTGTCCAACATTTTAATGTGCTTCTTTACTGCCTTTTTATCAGAACATATCCTACTTGGTAAAGTGTCCACTAAGCTAGATGCTTTTTAGTTTATAAAATAATGTTTGATAAATTTCTTGTATAAATGCATGTCATTAAACAAAATCAGTACCGTGAGTACAGCATTAAAATATCACTTTGACATGTAGGCTACAGACACTTTTCAACTTATTTCTTTTTAATAAAGAAATTGACAGAAAAATTGAACAGCAAGTGACCATAGACAACAAAGTGTTCCACCACTATACACTGTATGTTTATTGAATTAACAAATAAGTCAGAGCTGCACATGTTAATAAAAAAAGAAAAGTAGAACATCCAAAAAGATGTCTTGGTTATGTTAGTACAAATCACTGCTACTGCTTAATGTCCTGTTGTAGCCATTTTTTAAATGCTAAACATAAGCACAAGTGCTATTACTCCATTTGAAGTAAAATAGTAACTAAAACTATTAACTACAGTACAATTACTCTATTACCTGGAAAGACAGTAGCTATGCAGAAACATAAGTAAAAAGAAACAAAATGAATGACATGCCTGCACAAGTAATCACAGCCCTAGTAAGCCCTTTTAGAAAGAAAAAAGACACAAAATAGTAACTATTTAAAAAAAAAACCGAATCAACAAAATAAAACACTGCCAATTTAGAAACATGAAAGCACAAGAACAAATTGTAAGGTGTCTCTTTGTGACTTATGAGCAAACAAACTTTACTTGTGACATATTGGTCAATCCAGAAGTAGCCGAACACTGTCACACTAGTGTAGATCTTTGTCAGCAGTACATGCACAAGTGATTACAGACTATTATCAGAAGCTTCCGAGTCACTACCGAACTCATCATCAGAAATATCGTCAACGCTAACACTCTCTGCTCCTGACAAAGTCTGTAGATAATATTCTCTTGCCTGCAGTTTCATCTGTTTTAAGTGCTGCAGCTCTCTGAGGATGATGCTCTGGAGACCTTGTAACAGCCGTAATTGTGAGTGTCTCTTTAAGAGACTGTAATATTGCTAATGACGTCACAAGTATGCGACTCTGCTTTTCTGTAGAGAACGTGGAAAGAACGTTGCATGTTAGCTCCCTCACTAGTAATGTTTCGGGTTGTTTGGACTCTGTTTATTTTTCATGTTTGATAAGATAGCAGCCGTTCAACCGGGCTTTGCAAGGTTGGTGAAGAGTGCTTTTATTAAAGGATAACACTGTGGAAATCCCAGTACCAGTGTGGTTGTGAGTTTCTACCGCCTCTTCTCCTCCCCTAAACACAACCCAAACGTTACAAACTGATCAATTTATCACTCAGTCGGTTATTTAAAGCTTTCTATTAGTAGGTCCACTCCAGTAAGTTTACCTTCTCACGTAGTCAGCATTGACGTGCATGGGATTGCAGCAGTAGCAATTAAGACAAGAAATGTTTGCAAACTAGAACTGCGAGCAGTTGGAACGAGGATTCAATCCCCCTGAAGAAGCACATCTTTTCCAAGCGTCATGAACCAGAATAACAGCAAATCAGAAAAAGGCTGTGAGACAACACATTGCAGCCAGATTAATGGGTACTATAGACCTGGGCCTGCAAACTCAGCACAGCTTTTTTCTAAATAAACATTCTTTGAAAGTTAGATTTTTAATAAATATCCTAAAAAATATGGGTGTAAACTCCATAATTTCTTTATTCCCAAAAAGGTTTTGGTTGTTCCAAAAATGTTTTTTTGCAACCCTCACAAGGTAAACCTTCAACAAATTTTCTAAGTTACCTTGGCTTACAGCAGGAGTGTCAAACTCATTTTCGTTTTGGGCCAAATTAAGATCATGAATGCTCTTAAAGGGCCGGTTCTGCCAGAATTTATTTTTTAAAACCTGTTGACAAACTTCTAAAATATCAATGAAATCTTAAAATTAAATATTATTAAACATCTTTTCAGTCCCTCCAGGATTTTGTGATTCTTTTTGTGATTTTTTTTTTACAATAAAACTCAAAGTGTTTGTGGGACTAATTTGGGAATATTTGCCATATTTGTGCTTATTTATGATGGTAAATGCGACTTTTTATTATTCGCTGTATAGATCATGGACTATAATCTGACATCAATTAAGTTTGAGGCAGCTATTTAGTACAAGTTTTTTTTTTAATTTTTGAGAAAAATCTACAATAAACTCCCAATTATGTATTAATGCAAAAAAGTGCAGATTTGTTTATTTTGTGTGAATTTCCACAACAATTCTCAAGAAACCGGAGGGACTGATTAATATAATTTGGCTGTAAACGGATAAAAACTGCATTGATTGATTGATAACATAATATTTAAGCACATTTAGTGTTTAGTCTAGAGGGCCTGATAAAAAGATATGACTGGTCGGATTTGGCCCACGGGCCTCCAGTTTGACACGTGTGGCTTACAAGCAGATTTTTTTTCTCTCCCTTTCTTTTTCTTAGAAGTAATTATAAATGACCTTTCATTTCAACCATCCCTTGTAGGGGTTGACCTAAATTCAAAGTCCAAACAAATGGAAGCTGTAAGAGATGCTGATAAAACAAGATGGTAGGCTGACATTACTGTGACTGGTGAAAAAGATTAAAAAATGTCTTCATAAACAACAAATTCAACTAATTGATTAAATCGATTTATTTTCCAGCCCCCACTTTTAAGATTATTACATCTGAATTGGTGGTTTCTATGCATTGTGTAAAAGGTCCATCAGGGCTGCAGCAGTTTTATTGTGGGTTATTTGTGTCTTTGAAAAGCCGAGTCATTACTCTTAAGGCAGAAATAATGCTCTCTGCCCTCATAAGACTTGCATGTTTTTTTCCAGGAAGTAGGTGGTAAACTAGTTTAAATATGTGAGGAATGCTAAACTGGATAGTGTTTATGTGTTAGCATGTCAGTATATTGTTTCTCACCCCTGCCTGTCAAACTAGGTGAAATCAATGAAAAACAAAAAAGAGGTTCCAGGTTGTGAAGAGGGACAAAACTTAGGACGATGTGCAGAAAATTATTGTTTTCGCTGCTTTTGTTCCTGTACAACCAGAACTTGGGTTTTATCTAAACAAGATGATTAAGTACAAAATGCATCATGTGAACAGTAACAGCTGCGTTTCCATTACAAATGTGTGCAAAACTTTTTTTTTCGACATTCTGATCATGTAAAAAATTTAATCCATTAAATAAGAATGCAATTAAAATCATGGATGTTAACACTCGCAAGTCGTACAGCCCTGAAAAAATTAAGAGACCACAGCAAAGTGATCAGTTTCTCAGATTTTACTCTTTATAGGTCTATGTTTGAGTAAAATGAACATTGTTCTTTTATTCTATGAACTACTGACAACATGTCTATGAAATTTCAAGCAAAATGTTGTATTTATTAGCAGAAAATGAGGAATGGTCAAAATAATAAAAAAGATGCCGTACTTTCAGATCTCAAATAATGCAAAGAAAACAAGTTTATATTCATTTAGAAGCAACAATACTAATGTTTTCACTCAGGAAGAGTTCAGAAATCGTCTGCAGTTTCTCAGAAGAGCTATGGCTTCAACACTTTCGAATAACAAACTCAATTTTTGATGAACCTCGCGATGCTTTTTGAGCTCTGGTGAATCCAGCCGCACATTTTCCAAGGCGTCCAGTGCCTACAAATAAGCGTGTTGCTGTTTTATACAAACTGGCGTGATGCAAAAAAATAAAAAAGTGTCTCCATTGCAGTTTTGCGCCAATTTCAATATAACTAAACAACTACAATAAATGAGTGTTTACAAAATTGACATATTTCCATTAAGCAAATTTATTTCTATAATTCCAATTAAGCAATTTTATCGTCAAAGGAAATGCGGTTTTAGAATTTAGTAACAAACGTTCATCTCACAGGTTAAACCTATTTCAATTGTACATTATTGTCAAAATATCAAATTTGTGAAATGAATAATATCTGTTAGTTATCCTTTTAGTAGCCTACAGAATATGCAGTGTGTGTGTTGCAGCAACGTAAATGTGCCCAAATGTTTTGTTTAATGAGGCTCATGTGACCTCCAGAAAGCTCAGTATGCAAACGGTTGAGATGCAAACAGATTACCTTCGGCCTGTTAACCCTTTCCCTGCTGAACATGACAAACAGCCGCACATATGAATGGCTAATTGGACCATTAAGCTGGTTCTGACTTTATTATTACTGCTTGTTCTAGTTTAAATAAGCAGCTTATCTTCAAAACTGCCAAATGAAAGCAAGGAATAGGTCACCAGCTGGTAGATGTTTTTAACTGGTCTTTTACTATGCTGAAATATTTACAAGTATCTTATTTGTTAGAGAGTTGGTCTTAGTTTTAAGTTGGAGCAAGAGGTGAATCAAATTAATGGGCCTTGCTCCACTGCTCCTTATGGGAATAATAAAAAAAAAAGAAGACTTGAGCTGAAAAACAAGAGTCTTGATTTACTTGCTCATCTCCATTTCAGCTCCCTCAAATGTTTGTGAAAAATAGAGAACGACAAAAATAACCGAATCCTGCAATCAAGTGGGTGAAAGAAGCTTCCTTTGTAGGGCGGCTGAGCCCAGTCCGGGCCCGATGATGATCTCTGTCATTCCTCAAAGTAAAACCGCTCCTCTTCCTCATCAGCGCAGGTGTCTTGGTTCATACTGACAGGGAACCCAGGTCGTTCTGAAGGGGATATGTATCCGTTCTGGCTAGGGAATACCTCAGAGTCATTTGAGGTGTTTTGTTGTTTGTTTGTCCATCCTGGCATTGAAACGCGTTGGGATCCTCCTGGAGGAGCTGGCGAGTCTCTCTCAAAGGAAATAGATGTCTAGGTTTTTCTCTTAGACATCACATTCTAGTCAAAAGACAAAAGTTTGATGGATATATCCATTTGCCATCTTTAAAATTCTCATTGAAAGGGAAAAATGATTTTTAGAAAGGTATCACACTGTATTAGCAAAATTGTTTTTCATTAAACCTTTAAACCTTTATATTTACTCCTTCAGATCTAAGATCGATCAATCAATCAGTCAAATTTTATTTGTATAAGTATAAGTGCTTTACATCATAAAAACACAAAGTCATGCAACATAGAATTAACAATCGAAACATTTGATTAAGTGAAGTCACATCGTTAAATTGTTAATCGATTATGCTTCAAAGGAAACTTCAAACAGGTGGATTTACAGTCTGGATTTTAAGGAACTCAGTGTTTCAGCAGTTTTGCAGTTTTCTGGAAGTTTGTTCCAGATTTGTGGTGCATAGAAGCTGAATGCCGCTTCTCCTCATTTGGTTCAGAAGACCTGAGAGGTCTGGAAGGTTGATCCAACAGCAGCAGATATTTAATGTATTGTGGTGCTAAGATTTATATACTAACATAAATATTTTAAAGTCTATTCTCTGAGCCACAGGGAGCCAGTGGAGGGACTTTAGAACTGGGGTGATGTGCTCTATCCTCCTAGTCTTAGTCAGACTGCCAGCAGCAGCGAAAAATCTCTTTTGCAAAAGTTTCCTAACAACAATATAGTGAAACAGTTACAAAAACACATTCTAATATCAATAAATTCAAAACAGTGGCACATAGACTTTGTTTCTGCTAAATCATTTATAAAACCCTTGAAAGAATAAAATGAGACCAGCTCTTTCAAATGAAATTCATGCTGAGGCCAGTGGTGCTGCGAAATGAAATGTTTTTTGTTTTTTTTTACCGGAGTCGGTGCGGACTCCTGGAACACTCAATAAAAATAAGTCCTGTGAGCGAAGGTGATTCAGCCCTGCAGGCTCCTGATAAATAAAGGGAAATCAAGTAGAGAGGAAGTATTCTTAGTAATGCCTTAGAAATAAAAAGATTCCAGTGAATCCAAAGTCGAATGGAAGGAGAAAACCCACCAACCCAGGAGTACAATAAACAATATTCAGTTATTTGTTTCACTGTATCTGACTGCAGTCCAAGTGATTAAACATGAATAGCAACGTCTGTGAAACTCACATGATTAAACAGAAGACATGCTGTTTGTAACAGCATGTCTAAGTTGACCAGAGATTTTTTTTCTGCTTGAGACTTTTTGCATTAAGAAAATCTGAACTTATGTGAAATATTAGGATTTTCCTGCTACGTTCACTGAAATACTTGAGAATAATCAGAGAAACTTGATTGGAACATGTGTTTTTACTTCCTAATGTAACATTTGTAAACATTTTTTTATTTTTTAACATTTCTGATAGAAGAGTTATGTTCTTGTCCCTCAAGATTTTTAATTATATCTTTGTTTTTATGTGATTGTATATTTACGAAAAGTGACTCAAAACTTGTAAGATCAATGATCAAAAACTCTATACTTTGTTGTTCTATTTTTTTAAAAAAAACTTTTACCTAAAAGGAAAGCCTGAATAAATTAAGCTACCAGCAGCTTCAAGCTGTGAGGCCAACATACTAAAGTTGGAGCTCCATGAATTGGGAGAATTTGAGCCAAAGAAAGTCGGAGTATTTTCAGAACAAAGTGGAATTTGTTTCATGAAGACTGTAAACTGGAGAAACACTAAGATCATTGTCCATCACAGTCAAGTCCCTATTCTGCAGCTTCATAAATGAAGTAAACAGGATCCTCACAAGATGAATTTGAGCTTTTTTCCTACCTGTTCTACACTTTGAAAATGCCTTGCAGCCACAAATCCATCACAGTGAAATGAATTCTTGTTTTGTTCTAGCACGAAACCCTGAAAAAATACCACCCAGAGTTCAGCTTTGCCAAGATGTCTGACATTTATAATTTGCACAGAAGTGTCCGTTGTTAATTGCATGACCTACAGTATGCATAGTTACATAAGACCCCCGACTGATCTGTGTCTATTGGCCTCATCGATCTCTTCGTTGGAAGGCTGCAGCTTCCTGTTGGTGGTAGGTCAGTCGCAGCCAGAAACCAGCAACCCTGCTGTTCGTCACATATGCTCAGGCATTAAATATAAAAAGTAACTCGATATATGTGTTTTAACGTACAGAAGAAATCCGTGCAGACATTTTGAAACATTTCGTCGTGGTTAACTCTCTTCCAGTGTTTGTCTCTGTGTCTCAGCAGGAGGCAGCTAGTTTACTGCAGTGCTGTTACATAACTCTGCTGACTAGAAGCAGCTGTGTGTGCGTGCATACCAGCTGGCTTCACCCAATCTGAATGCCACCTTATGGCAAGAGAACAGGGGGTCGGAGTGGGGGGGGGGATTTAGCACCTTTGCACAGTGATATGAACATTAGTTCATAATGTCAACTCCTCTCCCAGTGGACAACTATTAACACAGTTTCTCTAGTATTTATAAGCTTGCTTAGTGAACAGAAACTCTTAGCTTATGATGCATTTTTGTCTGCATAACATGTTCCTCTTTCAGCATTAATTCAAGTATTGATGCAGCGGTTTGCTCTGTAATGCACTTCTGTAATGATAGCCTTGGCTGCTGGTTGTATTTGTCTTCATTTATGCAAAGTGTTTCTGTAAAAAGAGAGAGCGTGTGTTTGCCCAACGCATGATTGATAACCGTCTCTTACTGCTGGGAAGTGCTATGACTCACTCCTCTCCTCTCATTTTCTTTTTCTGAACTTTATAATCCCTGACATCATAAATGTTGGTTGAATTTGCTTTTAGCAGTTTTTTTGTTTTTTTTTTCCTGCCGTTACATCACAAGGTTTTACCGGGATGTGCAGGATGAACGATGTTGTGCTTCAAGCTGTTAGCTCAACATTTGCGAGGCCTGTAAAGTGTCTCTGCTCTTTTGTAAAAATAGTTCAGCAAGCTTTGATTCAAACTTGGAATAATTATTAATTTATCCACAGATAAACACAAATTTATGTAACTTTTAAATTGAAACCCAAGATAAAACAAGAGGAAGATGTTTTTGTACTGCATTTGTGGTTTGCCTGAAAAATCATTTGTATTCTCATTGGAAAATAAGAAACAGAAGTTTAAATAAAAAAATGAATACATACAAAAAAATAGAAGGGGCGTTACGGGAAAATACAACAGACATTTGAAATTGATGATAAATATCAACGGCAGCGGAGGACATGAACGAAGATGTTCGGTCCATGTTGGCTGCACTTCCAGATACTGAGTTAGCAGCCATCTTGTTTGGGTCGTCACGTCTCTCTTCGAAATGTCGGACGGCTGTTTAAAGCACAGGCAATTTATGGTTAAAGTTCATAGCACTAATCTAGTGCCAAACGGAAAAATCTAAAACTACAACCTGGAAGAAATTGTTTCTGAATAGGCGAATGTCCAGATCCGTCTGTGTGAAGCAAATGGCAGAACAAGAGGCTGGTTCTCAAATTCAAAATCAAATTAAAAAATGCTTCATTAATCCCAAAGGGAATTTAAATGTTGTTGTAACTCATTCATTTAGATTCTTCAAAGAGTTATTGAAGATCGCGTTGGCTAAGATCCTCTGCAGCGGTTCCATTTACCCGGCTAGGAATAAAGCAAACACTGAGTGAATCTAATTTATGAAGCAATCTAAGCAGCACATGGAAAACAACATTTTGTTGTCATGTTCACTTGGATTGTAAAATCCAACTTGCAAAGTGTTTCCTTTTAAACTTGAAGTAAGAAATGCTGCTTTGCTTTGCCACATTGAAAAAGAGCCACTATCTGATCTTTCTTCCAAATGATTGGGAGTGTTTCAGTGTATATACTCTCTTTAAAAGGGTTTTGAGTACAACATTTAATATATATATATATGCTCTTTTTTTTTAACCACAGCTGTGCCAAATGTCAGGATACTAGCAGAAAAGAGGCACTGTTACAGCATTCAGACCCAAACCATCAACTAGGATGGATAAGTGGATGAGGTTAGCAGGTCTAAGAAGGAAGCCTTGACCCAATTACACTCTCCAGCTCATTTTGGGGGATCCCAATTTTCCCAAAACACCTGAAAGGACTCCTTTTGATGCACAGAAGCAACGACTCCACTTTGAGCTCCCTCTGATGATGCAGCTTCCCCAAAGCTAAATCTGGCACAGGAAGCTCTGTTTGAACATTTTGTAGCCAGGAGAAATGTTCTTAAAATAATCTGAACTATCTTTATTTATAGGTCTAAAGCTAAACAGTGCTGTAAGTCAAAACATTAGTTTAAAAGCTGTAAAATATTGAAATCCCTTATCTTAATTTCACCTCAGCTTAACATAAAACGTTTTGCATGTGAGTTTATTTCTACGCTGCAAAAGCACAAAATCTTACAAAGTATTTTTATTTCATTTCAAGTGCAAATATCTTAGTACACTTTAAATGAGATGAAACTAATTTAAAAGTAACATTTCTGCAAGATGTAAGAGCTTGTGTTAAGACAATCCTTCCTTAATAATAATTAAAAGATACTAGTTCCACTGGCAGATTATTTCACTTATAACAAAACATTTTTCCCTGTATAAGAGAAATAATCCGAGCGTAGAACTAGTACTTTTTCATCAATATTAGGGAATTATTTACTTTAAATAAGCTCTTATGTCTTGCTGAACGCTACTTTTCCAAGATAGTTTTGTGTTATTTCAAGTGTACTTGTATTTGCACTAGAAACTAGACCAAAATAAATAAGATTTTGTGGTTTTTCAGTGTTCACAAATATACCAACAGTAGATATGATCATCATCATGATATTTCTGCTTCTGTCACTGTCTTCATTACAGTTTAAAATCAATTAATGCAGTGATGCCGCTGAACAATATGCAGTGAGATTTTGAATTATAAATGTCTAGTTGTTGATACTTTCGTAGAAAGTAGCAGTATATATAATAAAGATTAAGATGACTGGGCTTGGTTTTAATTTTAAGCATTAAGAAGATGGCTTCTTCTGTCATTTCAGATGTTAACAAAACGTCAATATCAATATTTTATTGCCCTGTTAGTTAATCTGTTCAAATTGTGTTTATTCAAAAATATATACCTGCTTCCTTCCCTTTTTTTCTTGTCCTCTTTGCCTCTCATTCTCACTTTCCTCCTTCCTTCCTCCCCACTTTCTCCCATCACAAACTCTGACCCACTCTCCCATTCACGCCATTTCTCTGGCTGTTTTCGGCACGGCTGTCATTTTCCCTGAAGTTTTCTCACGCCAGCGCAGGATATGAAGGGATTGTTTTGTGTTTATGGGAGAACGGGCAGGAAGGGAAGAGGCGAAAGTATGGAAGAAAACAAGGAGACAAAAGAAAGAAGGAGAGATTGTTGAATTTGAGTTCGATGCCAGTCTGAGTTCCCTCAGACTGGCTTGAGGGATAAGAAATTACATGCTTCCATCTTGATGCATAATTATAATTTGCTCACCATTTAATTAAAAATGACCATAAATACATATTTAGCTCCTTTTCAAATAAAAGTCAAGCCTCTCGTCTAATGAGTTTTCTTAAATGTTCACAGTAGAGATGATGATGAACGCATGCAAACTCCCTATTTTTGTTTTGCTGTTTCTTCCTCTCGGTTTGTTTTTCAGATGTGTCAATAACTCAGTTTCTTTTCTGGTCATTCTCTGAATCTACCTCTTTCTGTACACCAATCAAAATGTCCTAAAACTGACCACATTCGAACTCCAGTCCGTCTCTCCCTGCAAACACAGAGTCAAAGTGACAGAAATGTCGAGATGTTTCGCCCTTAATGTGTTGTCCTGCAGAGATAATTGATGGCTATCATTAGTAATTAACTGGGAATCATTTGTTTTCAGCTGTAATCATCCCCAGTAATCATCTCGTGGTGTATTTACTGATCAGAAAAATATTGTAGTTGGCTTGTTGGGATCAATTTTGCTTAAATCAGAGGCTGATATATATTCTTTTGTACCCCTGAATTTATTAAAAACATTTTTTGGGATGTTGTCTACGTTTTTGCAACTGAATTAGGGCTATTTTTACACCGCTGAATCCAAAAATGACGTCAGTTTTTCTCAATCAGGTCAAGTTTTTAATCTGATTTGATTAAGAGAAATCTGATCTTCTGACTAAATTGATGACATTTTTGTGATCATTTTTTGTTTCCGTTAATATTTTTCATCCAAAAAAGGTTTTATGAGGAAAAAAAAAAGTTTTCTAACAGAGTGTATGAATTAAATGATACAAACTTTTATTTCTGTAAATTAAGTAATAAACGCTGATAAGGGTAAGTACATGTAAATTGAACATTACGTCTTCATTGTGCAAAATTAAGTCCATTTCTTTGACCTCATCATGTGCTCAGCAGCAGGGATATCTCTCATCAGAGTCCGACAACAATCAGCCATCATGTCTGCATCCAAAGCTAACATGTAGCTTAGTTCAGAAAGTTGACCTAATTGAGCAAAACCAATGTGATTTCTGGATGCAGCACATCAAAATTACCCTAAAACAGTTGGAAAAACGCCAAACAATAATTTTTTGTTTGCTGACCAGTGTTATTTATATACAGATTAAACTAAGTTGTGACACATGAAGCAGAAAGTCTGATCAGTGAACGGTATCGCCCTCTTCTGAAAAAAAACTAGTAAACAATTAGTGGTAGTGTTTGTTCCAGTTAATTTTGAATGAACTTAATTTAGAATATGAAACGATACACAACTGAAAAAGCTAGCGGCCCCCAAATAACAAAGCGTGTGTAAGATATGTGGCTGCCACAGGCCACTGCGACATCTGCGCACGTGTTCAACAATATGACCAACTGGCCAAAGCACTTAACCGTTATCAATGTGTTATTTTTGTGTGTGTGGGTGTTTTCATCCTTCTGTTTTACGCATGCAAAATAAGTTGCATGAGCTAAGTTGTTAATGCTACATCCTTTCTATACAAGTAAAATAATGTAGTAACGCGTGAGCTCCAGTGAAGGAACTCCAATCTGTACTCCTACTAAAAAACACAACACTCTTTCTACAAGTTTTGAAAACAAACGGAGGTTGTTACAGTTGTTTTTCCCCTGTAGTGTTGGATAGACGTAAAGAAAAGCACATAGAACCTGTGCAGACGCTGATGAATGGTCACTTTGTACTCCAACAGCTGCACATTGAACACCATTATTTTTGCTGTTCATGGAGGAAATGTGCATAATAATGACAAAAAGGGTTTGATGATGGATGAGGCGGTTGTTATTTTTCTCACAATCAGTGAATCATATAAACTGTTTCATTCAGACTCTCCAAACATCCGACTCCGTCTTTCGCATTTCCTCCTCTTCTCACCTTTATCCTGACCCTCGCCGCCCTCCCTTCTCTGCACCGTTTGATGTCAGCCCTTTCTCACACTCCTTCTCTCCGTTTCCTCCTGGACCTCTGCTTTTTTTGTTGCACTTGTTTCTTTTTCTAAAATACTTCCTGCATCTTGATACTCTCACTATTGTTCCTCGTGCACGTGTGTGTTTGCACATACAGTACCAGAACTGTGTGGGAACTGAGTTTTCGAATAGTTGCGAATAGACATGTCTTTATTTACTACATTTTGTCTGTGTTTTTTTTTTGTATTGTGTGGGAACTGTTTACTAGAAACTGTTTTCCTGTTTTGATGTTGACAAACCGATTCTTATCTGTTGTTTTGTCCCATACTTTTATGGGACCACTGATTTTGTTGATGTGTGTGTCTGTGTGTGTATATTTTTAAGCTAAATACAGAAACAAACCTGGAGATAAAAAGTCTGAACAAGCCCCTCGACAGGAAACACTTTGTAAATGGCGCGGCCTTATTAGGTGATGGAGACTCTGTGGTGACAGAGTTCCCAAGACTGTGTCACTACAAGCGGCAGAGGTTGAGTCCAGTTTGCAAAGCTCTCAGGAGAAAGGCAGAGGTCAACATTTGTAAAAGACAATGGGAACATGACCTGTGTTATCTTAAATTGGGGAAAATGTCTCTCCACTGCATGATTCTGGCTATTCGCAGCACTCTCTGTGCAGGACTTTAAATGCAAAACTGTTTTATTTTATGTGTAAGTTACACATAAACTAAAACAGAAAACAGAAACCAGCTTTTCTAGACTAAACACTAAATGTGTGTAAATATTTTGTTATCACTCAAATCAATGCAGTTTTTATCTGTTTATGCCAAATTATATCAATCAGTCCCTCCAGTTTCTTGAGAATTATTGTATATCAACAAATCGCGCTAATAATTGGGAGTTTGTTGCAGATTTTTCTCAAAAATTGTAAAAACTTTCTTACTTGTACCAAACAGCTGCCTCAGCTGTAATTGATGTCAGATTATAGTCCATGATCTATACAACGAGTAATTAAAAAGTCGCATTTACCGACATAAATAAGCACAAATATCGCAAATATTTCCAAACTTTTTGATTTTTATTGCAAAAAATCACGAAAAGAATCCTGGAGGGACTGGATATTGAATAATATTTAATTTTAAGAATTTAATGATTTTTTTTTTTACCAGTTTGTGAACGGGTTTTATCAATACATTCTGGTGCAACCGGCCCTTTAAGAGAATTCATGATCTTGATTTGGCCCAAAGCGAAAACGAGTTTGACATCCCTGCTTTAGCTGTACTAAATAATGTAAGATAATAGAGGAATGAGGTAAAACTAGCATAGCTGAATCTAAACCTAAACTTGCTCTCCTCGATACGTATAAGATCGCATTAGCACTGCAACACAGCAAGCTGCCACAAGAAGCTAGAAAAGCAGAAGTTTTTGCCTTCATGCATTTTCAAAATGTTACCCAAAGTAAAAAGGAAGCTCTATTGACAAATCTAATTACGTATAAGTTAAAAAAGTATTAACACACAAACTAAACCAAATTATAACTATAAAAACAAATGAGTTTGTTTAACTTGCAGATCTCTTCTACTTAAATAACATCACCTGTCCTTCAATCATCACCACTGATGAGGGTTTAGGAAGTAGCTTGGCAGAAGTATTTCTTTTCTGCTATTATTCAGAGGTATTGACGGCATGTGTGTCTTTCCATACGTTTACAGCACACAGTCTGTTTAGCCAAAGCTATTTTCATCGGCCTTTATGTTTGAAAGCCTAACCTTGATGCTGGGAAGTTAGAGCAGATTAATAATTTAAGAACTGATGACAAATAAGGTCAGATTTACTCTCATTTTCCTTTGGGAATTTTACACAATCAACATTCATTAAATTTAGATATTTATTGGAGTAATTCATGGCTAAAATAAGAGCGTTGGTTAGAAGTGCAGTACTGTGCAAAGGTTTGAAAATCATCCCCATGTTTTTGGCTGCAGATGAGTCTGAATTTGTTTGAATCATCTTATTAAAGCTTCTCCAGACTTTGTGAGTATCTCCTAAAGTTGATCATTGTAATTTGGTTGTTTTTCGCCTGAACATGGCAGCCAGCGTCTTGTGCAGTAACAATATGGATAAGAAATTTAAGAAAGTTAACTAATAATCTGACAGCCTGAAATATGCTTAACTGTCGAATTCGATATTGTCTGCATGCCAAGTTTTTAGTTAAAGTGGTTAAGTACTGTTCTGAGAATAAGTGGGGGAAAAAAGTCAACATCTAAACAAAAATGTCCAGAAAACTTTAAAAGAATTATTGATCAGATTTTTAGAAAATCGCTAATTGGAAATCACATTGATATTGCTAAAACATTGTGTTTTTATTTAATATTTTATTCAACTAAAGGAAATGGAACAAAAAGCAAGCAAAGTCAAAATACACAAAAGTAACAATTCAATACTTTTCTTTCAAAGGCTGCATTTGTAATGGTTGAGAAAAAAACGACAAAAGCATTTTTCAGATGTACTTTTAAAAATGTACATCTGAAACATTTTTCAGATGTACATTTTTTACATCTGAAAAAAATTGAAAAAATCTTTTTAAAAGAGTTTAAAAATCTTACTGGGACTTGTTGATTCATTTACCCTCGTTGTGATAATTCAGTCTGGAATGAATCCTCCACCTTTGCGTGATCTGAAAATGTTGCTAAGGTTAACAAAACAGAGACAGATATGTTACTGTGTATGTCACTAAAAATTTGTAGCCAATCAGGTGCATCTTGATAAGCAGATTAATCACACAGTGTCATTTGTTTGTGTGTCTTAAGTTTTTCTTACTTTTCTTCATTTTGATAGTTATGGTATACAAATAGAGCCCAACTACGAAAGGTTAAGAACCGGAGTGCTGTACTCACGCATTTTGATGGAAAGTTGAGTTGTGTGTTAGAAAAATGTGCACAAGCAAAAGAGATTAACAAGACTTGACATGAACTCAACACAACTGCTGCAGTGCTTGTTTTAAATGACTCCTGATCCAACATCATAAGCATCTGTGGTAGAGAAACGACTGGTTTTAGATGAAAATGATTTTGCATTTCAAAGGAAATTTAAAATCCCAGAGTTGGGATGCAGAGCAGTAAGGTTAGCCCTGTTGCCTTGCATCCAGAGGTTCTGGTTTCAAATCCCAGGTACTGAGTATGTAATAATGTCTTGTAGATGGAGATAGAACAGAAATAAACTCTTGAAATATATTGTAACTGTATAATGCAAGTTTTATTCCTAAATTGAGTTACTTTTAATGTTGATATCCACATGTTGCCTGCTGTGAATGTTTCCATCTAACATCCAATGAACAATCACGTTCATCTTGTCACATTTAGTGGAAAATTTCTTTGGTTTCTGGTTATTTTTTGGTTTTAAAATGTAAATCTCAACTCTTATTTCTTACAAAAAGAACCTTCTGCCCCCTGCTGGTCAAAGCAGGAAAACAAAAACGACCTTGTCTGATTTAAACTGGGGAATGTCTGTTTCTCCGTCTGCAGGTCTTCCGGAGCAGTACTACAGTCTGACCTGGCTCCTCAGTCCGGTTCTGGGCCTCATGTTCACGCCTCTGATCGGCTCGGCCAGCGACCGCTGCACTCTGCGCTGGGGCAGGAGGAGGCCGTTCATCCTGGCCCTCTGCATAGGAGCCCTGATTGGAGTGGCGCTGTTTCTGAACGGGTCATTGATAGGTGAGCACAGGGTGTTTTTTATATATTTCTTTCTTAAAGGATGCTAAATAAAACTCCTGCACGTCTCTAATAGCTGCACTTTTTCTACACTAATATTATAAAATATTTATTACATTGTTTTTAAAGTTAAATGAACAGTTGCTTTTGATATTAGACGTTCTGTTCTTTTTTCAAATGTTTTATTTATTTTATTACAAAAATATATATATATTTTTTTATTAAGGAAATTCAAACTGTATGATCCCAAAAAAACAAAAAATGTTTTAATGATCAAAAATATATAGTATAAGAAAATTAATTAAAAATATTTAAAAATGTAACCAGCTGATTTTATTAGTGACTACAGGTTTTTGTTTTGAATTGGTTCTTTAATTTATTTTGATCAAGTTGTGGAAACAAAAATTTGAGAAATGGGTAAAAATCTAAGCATATACGGTATTTGAAAATAATAGGAATTAAACATAAGAATTGTTACTATTAGATTGGCATTTTTAAACTTACTTTTTGCCCATTTTATTATAATACGATTTATCAGCAACAGTTGTGAAGCATTCATTAGATATTCTAATGCTCAGTAGAAGAAAGTTTAATATTTTCCAGAATCCTAAAATGCAGTCTAAGTGCCCAAATCAAAGGTACTCTTTGTGGTGACTTAAGTAAAAAGTAAATTAATTAAATAGTAACTTTATCCAAATAGCAACAAATAAGTCTTTATTGTATTTTTTTTTCATAAGCAGAGATAACATTTAAAATAGTTAAATCTGATATTTTCAGAATGATACCAACATTTCCAAACTCTTCATATCGCTGCCTTTCGCCTTCCTGTTATCTGTTGAAGGTTTTGTTCTCACTTACAGTTTAAATGAATCACAAACATGTCTCAGTTCCCCATAGAAATTAGTTTTCTGCTAAAAAACTTTTTATGCTTTTGTCCTTTACTTTATTAATACAGAAACTTTAAGTTTTCTGCATTTAGAGTCCATTCATTCCTTTACATTTCCACCCAGCAGAATCTACTACTACTACTACTACTACTACTACTACTACTACTACTACTACTACTACTACTACTACTGGCTTTTATTCTTTT
>CAEFZY010069087.1:0-12687 GCA_903066815.1 Brachyrhaphis roseni
AGCAATACCAAGTGACTGCAACATCAGGAAAAAGGAGCATGAGAAACTAGAGAAATACCAGGGCCTAAGGGAGGAACTAGAGAGGGCCTGGAAGGTGAAGACCACAGTGGTGCCTGTGGTCATCGGGACCCTCGGGGCAGTCACCCCCAAACTGGAACAGTGGCTACAACAGACCCCGGGAACAACATCAAGATACTGCGCAGAACCCTCAAGCTCCCAGGCCTCTGGTAGAGGACCCGAGCTAAGAGGAAGAAACACCACCCACGGTGGGTGAGAATGGAATTTTTTATTTTTATTTTATATATATATCTTCAAATTAACATTTGGTCAATGGCTTTGTTATAGTCAGGACCACATAACACAAAACCAAAGCAAAACTGAGACTTTACAGGAGGTAAGATAAAGTCAAAGATCAAAGCCAGTGTTGCACAATTTTCAAGTACATTGTTGTAATTATAACAATGTAGTCATTGCTGCAAAAAGTAAAAGAAATTTTGAATTGTTCAAATTGTCCAAGTTGAAAACTTGCATTTGAGTGGCGCTGCAAAGTTCAAACTAAATTGTTGGAAAAAGGGAAATAAATGGATGTTGTAGCTGTGCTCTTGACTAGCCTTGAGAATAAAATTTCAAGACAAGACCAAAATGACTGATTTAGTTGAAACTGAGAAAGGATCAAAACCGGTTCTAATGTCTTGGTTTCTAACCAGGACATTGGAAATATGGAGTAAAAAGCCCAAAAATATGTTATTCATGTTCATTTGCCAGTTTGTGTTTCATAAACACACTGGTGTTACACCACCTCCTACCTTCATTACATGCATAGTCAACAGTTTCTCTGCAAATAACATGGTGACAGTTTATGAACTTCTGAGATGTTTTTTTATTTTTTTAGAATAGAGCAGTTTTAAGATTGGAGAAGTTACTTTTGTCGTTTCCCTCTAAGACTATATCTGAACTTGAGCATCCGAATTCAGCTACTCTGGATTTATACTAAATGAAAACGCCATTCATTGCTTTTAACCTCTTAACACAACCTCACTTCAAAAATCTTTCTCTTCTATGGCCGTCCTCAGACTGGACCTGCTGTATCAATCTTAACCCCAAGGGATCTAACCTTACTCTTTTTTTAGTCAGCTAATTTTGAGCCTCCTTACTTTGATCTGCTTCGAGGTTTATTTTCACCCCCGCCCCTCTCCTCCTAAAAGGTAAGGTCATAATTTTCTCAGTGATTGCCTGTGGACAGAGCACTAACACAGATTTGTGTTGTTTTGCAGCAAATAAAAACTTATTTTCTCACCTGCTATCATGTGTGTCTTCAAAACCACAATGGGACATTTTCTGGGAAAGAAAGCACATTGTGTACCTGAGTTTATGATTAGAAATAAATACCTCTGGGTAGATAAAACAAGTTAAACATGTGTTACATAAAAAAAAAAAAAAAAAAAAAAAAAATTGAAAGCAAGATATTTAAGGCTGCAGTTTTTACTCAATAAGCTGCTTTTACTGAACAATCAGATGTTCCACACTGCAGCACCAATGGCCACTGAAGCAAACAGTGAATTGATCCAGGTGGATGGTAAGGATGAATTCAGCACATGAAAGGAACCGCCTGTCAAGCTTGATGTGTGGAGAAAGAGGTCTTTCTTCTTTTCTTTCCTTATGAGCGGATTGCATTGCATGCCAGCATATATGTATCGCTAAAGCTAAAACAAGTGGGAAAGAGAGCAAGAGCAGGTGGATGGTTATCAGATAAAAAAAAACAAAACATAGTAATAATAATAAAAAAGTGGTTTGGTCTCTTTATCTACTGTGTGGAAAGACTAAAAGGACAGGTTCTTCTCAAAGAAGCAGGAAGGCTTGGGCAAACACTAGATGCGTTTGAAGTAGAAAGGAGCTAAAAGTAACACCACATTGTTAAAAGACGGGACGTGGAGAACGGCAAGCATAGCCAAAGGAGAGCAGAGAAGAAAGAATGGTGGGGATGGGGTGAAGGGGGGTGGAAAAGAGAGAGAGAGAGGAAAAAAAGAAGGGAGTGAGGGATTAGGTTTCCTCTGACAGTGTGTCTGGGCAACTCCACATGTTCCTCATTAAGGTCCTCACACTGTGGGACCAGCGCCACACCAGGATGCTTGTTTTTGTTATTAGGCTCAACTTGCAGTGGTCTTGTGGAAGTCCCCAAAAACGAGAACATAACAGAACCATCTTAATAGCTCGCTGTCTACAGAAATGAAAGGAAAATGTTTATAAAACAAATGACTGAACTGATCTCTCACCATGACAAGTGTTCACATTATGCACCTTTTGCCCCAACTTTTACTCCCTTGAAAATCATCCGTTTGGTTACAAACAAACACGGTAACCTTAAGATCGTTTCATTTTATCCTGGAAATGTATTGTTTGAAATTAATAATACGGTACAGGAGCAGGAAGCTACTTATGTTCCATTCCTCTGATTTTCCTTTAATTTCACGGCCATCCAGATTTGTCAACTGAGACATGTATCATGTTTCTGCCAGTGGCTGATAGCATCAGCGATTGGAATCAGGGAGTAGCATGCTCCCTCTGTGGCCTCTGCAAGCACCACGCTGCAGCAATGTAATAGACACGCTTATTGAATTTTACACAGGAACCAGAGCAAATTGGCTGTTTTTGCTCTAATTTTTTTGTTTTGTTTTGTTTGTTGTTTTAGGGCCCCTGTCTGAAATGAAGCGGCTTTATCCCTGGTGCGCAGCTGACGCACAAAATAAGACAGAGATCTAGACACAGGAGTGTGCCTGGTTACGGCCGCTCGCTGTGAAAGGGGATCTGTTATCTGTGCAGAGATAAGGGAAACTGTGGTGTGAGTGTATATGAGGCAGAGCTGATAGCATCTTCACTCAAGGATCCCACTTACGGCTCTCTGATTGATAGCTGACAGCACACACTAGGATGCTTTTAGAGTGTTTTTGTAGGTAAACCAAGGTAAGTGTCAGGTCACAGGCATCTGTTAACTGTGTTCTTTTGGATCTTTTGTCCTTGGTTAAACACATGCTTGTCATCTTCACAGAGAGTGTTTGGCATTCCTGAATGTAAGCAAAAATCTGATGAATTTTTACATGTAACTTCAAGATAACTTCACTAGTGAGAAACAGTTTTCTTTCTTTTTTTATTTATTTATTTTTTTTCACAAAAGACAAATGTTGCCAGAGCTTCATGCCCCGTGCTCACAAATAGACAGTCCACTGACAGGTAACCCCAGCGTTGAGGTCAGGGGGTCATCCCCCCCTGATGAGGGATGATGAGTAAAATAAATGGAGAGCAGCACACAGAGGGACTTCTGATGTCCTCAGCCTAAAGGGAGAGAGTTCAGGGCCATTTGACCTCTGACCCACACCCTGCTTACATGATTGTGGATGCGTATGCGTGTGTATGGGAGTGTGTGTTTAGGGTTAAAGATCTCCACCACCTCAGGTTTTTCTCATTATTATTCTCCTGTGTTTTCTTTTCCTGTTTCTTCAGCAAGCAGGAAAACACTTCAAGGTGGTTTCGACAAGCAGCCCATCAGGCGTATTCCAAAACATAACTTTGTTTGGACAAGCCTTGCCTCTCTCCTGTCAGCTCTCCTCACTGTCAGAATTCAAGATGCTTGCATGCCTCTGAACATGTCAGCTCAGCACTCATTTACTGACTTTTAGAGTTCATGTAAAAATCAGAACATATTTATCCCTGGTGTTTCAAAGCAGCTAGTAATCATTTGTAGATATTGTGTAAATATAATTGGGTTGAACTGGCTCAGTGCATTTTATATAAGTTAAGTCAGTGGTGATTTGCTGTAAAAGTTTAGGTGCCAATCATTTTGCAAATCCTCTTTGGTAGTTTTGTAGTTTTGTCGATTTGTATATGACTTTTTTTTTTTTGCGCAGAAAATGGAGATGTTTGCTAACGGGATGTTTAAATGAACTATAAGTCAGTTTGCAGCCCTTGGTCAGTTGTGTCATTTTTCAGTTTGCAGCCTGCTCACTTCCATTTTCTATCCATGAACAAACCCTTTTATACCCATACACTTTAACCACAGCACAATTTATTTGTTTATTGTTGTCAAGCATTTTCATGAATTATGGCAATATACGATCATAAATAAAATGTATTCTTTAATAGTAGGTAAACTGTATTAAGCTCTATTTTCATAGCACTTTAATTTTTATAGCACTCCTGTTTGTGGATACCATTAGACTCATATAACTATATTTTCTCACAGCAGACAATGATTACATATTTAAAAACATTTGCTTAAGTTATTTTTTTCTAAAAACATATTCTAGGGTAATACTCCTCCTGGTGAGTGCAAATAATACATAATCGGACATGAAACGTCCAGCGACAGATGGCTACATTAACTACAAAGTAATTTTGTTATACTCAATTATTTCAGGTAAAGGAGGAAAATGATCAACATCCCTTCCGCCAAAGACACATTTGTATCCATATGCTCCTCAGCAACCAACAAGACAAAGCAGGTACAGTGGACCACCACCTGTCCACGGATTATTCTGATGAATATAACTCCAAATTATTTGTGGAAAATTTTCCCATTTGCAGATTTTTTTTAGAGCATAGTACTAGAAATAAAATTCAGTTTGTTAAGCTGTGACCAAGGTGCAATGCTGCTTGACATGCTACTGGCTAACATTTGCAAAGCAGTCAATACCGCTAATATTCCTTGCCACTGATTGGCTCTATTCCCAAAAGTGGAGCTTAGCAAGACCTTGGACTTTAGTTTCTTCTCTCTCCTTCTCTGCCGTCTTTTTCATTAGTACTGCATTCCTCTCATTCATATAGATCAAGAGGCTGGATTGCTTGCTGTCTCATTCTGGGCAGCTTCTTGGTATATCGCTCCAAATGAGCAACTGTTGCAGTTCCATGATTTGAAATAAGAAGTTTGGTTAGATTTAAAAATGCAGTTGCAGTGTCGGTGTGAATGAAACCAAATGGAGGAGTGAAAATGTTCAGCATTTCTCACCCAATTAAACAAAAAATATCCTGGACTATCGAGATGTGAAAGCACTAGAGAAGTGCAGTGACAGTGACAGAACTGTGGTTAGAGAAGAGTGGCGTCTTGGGAGTCACTGTGTTTCCATGACAACTATTGTTTAAAGACTTTTGCACAAATTTTTTGTCAGGAGTGCCAATTAGTGTAGTTGGTGCTGTAAGTCTCTTTACAATTACAATTCTATGTTTGCTTCTGATTTAGCAAAAGAATAAGCAATTTGCTTATTCTGCAATGAATTAATGTGCATAAAAATCTCCCTTTATTCTGCCCCTGTGGTCCTTATTTTCCATAAACACCCCTCTGCACATTCCGTGCATTGACTTCTATACCTAAATCTTATGCTAGAGTTGTGTCAAAGCCCTCCTGTAGTCGGCAACAGTTGGTCGCCTATTGTTTTTACCCTTCCCCCCCGGACAACTGTCCTGAACCAGGAATAGATGGGTGCCAGTGACAGAGACAAGTATAAGTATGACCATATATTTTTTACAGCACATTATCACTCAAAATTCTGACCTTTTCCACATGTAAAACCAATATGAGGTTGGAGGAAAGTGAAGACATTCAATTTACTAGTGTCGTATATCCTGAGCAAAACTCAGTGAGGTGCTGGAAAAGTCATTCTGTCTGTTTCCATTCCGCTTTCCATCGCAGCAGATGTTTCCCACATTCTCAGCACACGAGCCGCTCCTTTTATTGTGATAGAGAGTCATGCGTATTGGAATTCAGCCCAAACACAACAATCTTATCAACACTTTGTCACGTCATAAAAAATATTAAATTCACTATAGCCACGGATTATGTTCTCCAACAATGACAATGAATGGCTTTTTATATTAAGAAATTATTTCTCTATACCACAGAATTATCTCAATCTTAATTAGCAGCCTCAGGTGAGAAGCAATCTGGAAACAGTATGAGTCATACCAGTGAGAAGCACAAAAAAAAAAAAGGAAAAAAGAAGCTTACCTTGGATAAGTTTCTGAGCTGTAGGGACTTTTCTGACAAGCGTTTGAAATGGCAGCCACTCTTTAACCCTCGCTCCCCCTACAGCTTCAGCTGGCCAACTAAGAACCCGGGCAACTAGCAGGGGCAGATAGCCATTTGGAATCGAGGCATATGACAACAGCTGTCCATTTCACGATTCGGCACTTTGATTAGAGTTAGATGATAGTGAGCTATGTGGCCTGATTCCTAAATATCTGGGCAGGGCATTTCTGAGAAGAGAAAGCAAAGTGAGAGGATCTAATGGAAAAAAAAAAAAGCGCTAAAGCACAATCACATGCTGTCAAAACCACAAACCATTCCTTTAATACAGTGACATCACCTTGCAGAAATATCCCTACCTCTTCAACTTCATCAAAGCAAAATTCAAGTGTTTATTGGGATTGTGTGGGACTGAGCGACACAAAGTAGCTCGTAATTGTGAAGTAGATTGATGAGGACACATGCTTATCGGATACTTTTCGAAAATAAAAATCTAAAAACGGCTTGTCAGTTACATCTATTCTCAAATAAATACTTTTCATTGCATTTAAATCCAACAGTATTTTGTAGGTATTTTGTGTGCCAGTTTTGCATATTGAGTGACTAAATGTTTTGTCCATCATTGTGCACCACAGCTAAAACAATTGAAGAAAATCTGCTAAAAAAAGCTGGGATGAGAACATCTGTCACTGCTACGTCTTGTGACTGATGCAGAATTTCAAAAATAAACCTGAACTTTCGCTGGGCCAATTTAACAATTGCAACAATTATGCACTTTTTGTTGCTATCTGTGTATGTCATAAAATCCCAATAAAACAGAATTAGGTTTGTCTGCAAATACACAAAAGTGAAACATTTTTCTTACTTTTGTTAGGAAATATAGAACTGCAATATTTAAAGACATTGGCAGCCTTAAGTCAAGCACAGATCTACAAAAAAAACCAACAAAAAAACTATTCATTAAGATGACATAGGCGAAACAACTTCCGGGCCTGTGTTGGCTCAATTTTGTCCACTACTAAATCCACTGCTTAGAACCCACACCAGGTTTTCCTCAAATTATCCATCTCCTTTGGCTCTATTTTTGGTATTTGAACACCTGAGAAACTTCAGTGAGTGCTTGGAAACAATCAACAAAACAGAATACACTCACAGCTTCATCTGCATCCAACTCTTTCATGTGGCATCACTGTTAAAACATGATATGTGCAGAATTTGCAAACAAGAGGGATCATGCCCCATAATGTCTGCTCGGGTTATCAGTTCGCTTCTGCAAACAGGCCAGGGTAGAAAGCGAATGTGATTTGCCATGCTGTCTTACTGTGCTTGCTTCAGGATATAAGCATGCATTCCCAGTGATTTATAGACATGGAGCCATCAGCCACAAAGCCCCAGGCTGAAGCAGACAGAGGGAGTTAGCAAAACAACAGCACTTAATTCAAGTCTGACTAAGTTTTGTGCAGAACTTCCATATGGACCGCTTTATCAAACCTCTCGTATGAAATTACCTGTTTTGTTTTTTTTTGTTGTTTATTTGTTACCCCAGCTGTAAATTGTACTATGTAAGCTCACAAATGTCACATTAGCAAAGGTGAAAGAAAAAAAAAAAAACACAATATCTGCCCCAGTTACTTTATGTAATAACTCTCCGTGCTGCCTTCTGCTTCGCCCAAACAGCGCGGATATTTGTCTTTGTGAGTTTTCCCTGGGAAAAAATGTGTTGGAAACAGATGTGATTTTCCAATAACCGATTCTTAATCCGGCATGCATTTTTTAAAGTTGTGAACTTGCAAAATCCCTCATTGTCTGCACAAGATTGTTGCTGTGCTGTTCTTTCCTCACTCCCAGAGCCTGCTCGATCCAATCTTTTTAGGCTGGCAGCTGTTCACACAGACAGCTGCGCTGGCCATTCATCGTAGCAAGAGGCAATTAAAAAAAAAATAAAATAAAGCCAGTCTTGTGTTTTACTTTATCGACCACTATTTCAGCACATAATCCTCTCTCTCATGCATCAATAATCTTCTATGTATACACATGCCAACTCTTTCACAAGCATCCATACATGTTCGTAAACAGTCGAATTAAGAATGAGAAAGACCAATCTTCTTTTTTCTTTTTTTTTTGAGTTGATAAAACCCCCAAATAATAGAGACACGGTAAGGATAGATTTGAGGCATTATTGAGGCCAAGGCCAAGAGGAGCCATGTAATCTCCCAGATTTACTGGTCCACAGATTTTTTCCATATCTTCTTCACTGGAGGTATGTGGCCACACAAAGTCTGACTGGCGTCGCTGTGGCATTCAGCACAGGGTTAAATCGAGCCGAGGCCACGTTTTGTGCCACCAGCGCTGATGCATTCTTATACGTCCGTACGCATGCAAAAGCAGGCGTTCATTCGACAGGTCGTATGCCCACTTGTGCTTCTGTCTCCCAAAATGTGCGCACAAACACCCGGCGTTTTGGGCCTCCAGTTGTTCCCTCCTCTCACAGCACACAGCAGGTGTGAGGTATAACTGGATGGTAAAAGCTGGGCGATGCACAGAGCTTTTCTATTGTTCGTAACGTGGGTGCACTTTTGGAATTGCTTTGGAAAATTATATGGGATTAAGCTTTTGGCTGCACACTTCAGCTTTTGATCCAGTGTAGCTCATACAGTTGTTATTTAGGGAATATGATTAAATTAGATTCGACAGGTGCTACAAATCCGATTTCTGTTGGTTGTAATTTTTATGTAAACTTTTGTAACTGTTTTTTACTTTCCCTAAAGTAGGAATTTATTCACTCGTTGAACGGCTGGAGTTGCATGCAGGGTTCATATCTCATCGCTGTTTCCAAGGTATCCAAAAAATTTTCTACATCTTCATTTGTTCAATTGCTTGTTAACACAAATAGTGAATAGGTCAATTCACTAACTTGCTCACTAACTACTGTAGAGCAAGTTGGTGAGGCTAACTTGCTGAAGTTCAACCTGATTTCACAATAGGGAAAAAATGCATTTATGTGATTTTGACAGTGGAATTGATGTTAGCCCAGACAGGCTGATCTGAGTATTTCATAAAATACTGATCTGCTGGAACTTTGCCTTGTCGGATGTGTCTTATTATATACCACTGCAGACCCATCTCCTGGTGGTCTCTTCCAGCAGGTAAATATGCCATGTCACAAAACTCAGATCAACGATAACTGGTTTCTTGAACTTGATATTGAGCTCTCTGTGCTCCAAAGGCCTCTTCAGACACCACATCTCAAGAACAGAGAGCGTTTTATGGATGCTAAGAAAAGAAATCTCAAAGTCATGAACATAAAAATAATAGATGAGTCCTCCACTCATTCTAAATCTTACCAGACCCCCTGCCAGACACAAAATCCACCTGATTTATTTTCACTGGATGGTGAAGAGAGAGAGAGAGCGAGACACAGACAGAGCATTCCGGACAGGAAATGTGAAGCTGCAACAGCTGTGGAGCAAATAGTTTCAAACAACCTAACTCCTATACTGTTGGAAGACAGGAAGTGTTGACCATATGATGCAGTGATTTCTGAGTTCCCTTAGAGTCATGTCTAATTAGTCCTGGGTATAAAGGGGTCCACCATCTTCCCTGGCTATCCACATGCTCAATAACACACTGCCTGCCACATGTGTAAGGCAGCACTCTAAAGTACACAGTAGAGGATACTTTACAGCTGTCAGTCACAAATCCTTAGGTGGACTAGAAGATTGACTTTCTTTTTGTTTTGCTCCACTCCACCTTTTCATCCTTCCTCATCGTCCTCATCATCCCCCTACTCCTAATTTCTGTTTCTTTTGTTTTCTGTTTTTCTTGTTCTTGAGATGTATGGAGTAAAACTTGAGCGGTTCTAAAATGCTTTTGCGACTGCCTGGGCTCACGTACTGGAAAAAGTCAGGGCAGGGGTCATGGAGCTTCAAAGCTGGCTTGATCATTCCTCAACCTCCCTCTGCTGATGGAGAGAAGAAGAAGAAGAAGCATGGGGGAGGGGTGATGCAAACACAGATGGACAAACAAAACCCGGAGAAGTCAAAACTGAAGCAGATGTGGGGATAGCAGCAGACAGATGGGCAGGTAAAGAACGTCAGAAGAAGAAAAGAAAAAAAATACCAATTCACCTCCCATCATTTGCTCGCTCCACTCCAACACCTGGGAATATTTGCCCAGTGACAGCCAAGGCACCAGCAAAAAGGATAAAAAAAAAAATCAAGAAAAGTACAAAAAAAAGAGGGAAAAAAGACTTCAATGACATCACAGAGGATTAAACTGGGGGTGGGTCTAATGAGGGCCCGTTTTGGCCTGGTCGGTAGGAAAGTGCAGGAAACTGAAGCAGAGGCAATCTGAGAAGCCGAGGCCTCCGTCTGCAGCTGTGCGCTCGCTTTTCCTCGTCCAGCTACACAGCTGCACTGCTGAAAATGCTGCAAGTATTTACCCATGACCTCTCCTCTACTTCTTAGTCAGCGGCATGTTTATTTTATGCGTACATGAAAAGGCAAATAATTCAGAAATTTGTTAAATGCATCACCGCTTTACAAAAAAATAGCAACCTTTGGCAGATATTGTTTTAAGCATTGACTCCTAAAGGCTTGGCGTCTTAACAAAGTTGTTATAGTGAAGTAACATGATCAGGATTCAACAAATGATTCACAAAACTAGTCTTATTGCATCTGCGGGGGAGTGTGTGCTATTGTGTTAAAGACAGATGATTTATCCCCCAGCATTCTTTTGCTGCCAGATTGCAAACAGCTTTCTCCTTTGAAAGGCTGTGCAGCGGCGCAGCATCACAGTGCAGCAATTATTTTAGCAGACGCCTCAATTACAACCCACTGATACCCTTAAAGTCAGAGAGGTGCTCAGGAATGCTCCTGTCTGTGGGGCGACCGCTTAGCATCAGCGCACGGCACCATCAGCTCCTGGTTCCCCACAGAGAGATGAGTTGTGAGGAAGGGGGGTTGGGGGTGCTGTGTGTTTGCAGATCCAAACCGAGCAGGAGGAGAGGGAGGAAGTGAGGCGGAGGAGGCGAGGGGTTTGGGTAATATGTGGCACCACTCTGGGAACTGAGCCCTCCGCCACAGCACTTTTGTTGCCAGATCACATCCAGATGTGGCAAGTGTGTCCAAACAGGAATGGCTGTGTGAAGGCAATTTTCAGCAATTTGTCAGACTTTAGAGAAGCCCCCACCTCGCTCCACCCACCTATACCCTCCACCCACCCGCCCCCTGCATCTTACCCGTGTCTCCTGAAAGACATATACAAACGTTGAAGGAGCAGGGCAATCACTGCAGACAGGCTCCCACGAAGGCTGTTGCACATTGTGCCTCCAGCGCAGTCGTGATGAGAGATATACAGTGCAGACTGAGGAGAAAAAAGGGGGCAAGATGGGACTTGTAGCACTGACAAATAACCACCCACCTAACTTTCATGCATAAGCTTTCCTGGCTCTTCTGATCAAATTTTTACCATGGATGCCTTTGCTCGTTCCTTGTAGAGTCCAAATCCCTGACCACATTCACTCACAATAATCCATCATCCATACTCTCCAAAGACAATCAAAACAAAATTGGAGATGAATTGAGGAAAGGCAGTTAATCTCTCTGCAGACATGTTGTACGGTACAGGTTCACCATCAATGTTTTGCACAAAATTGAGACCATCCCTTTTGTTTTTTGGGGAGGGGGGTTTAGGCGCAGTACAGTGCAGAACAAGACTGTAGTGTGTTTTATTCAGATTTTATTTGATATCCAATTTAGTTCATTGGTGTGATGTAGAAAGAAAATGATGATGGAATGAAAAAAACATTATTTTTCTGTAAGGAATATGATCATCTGAAAGCTGCATCATTAATTTGTTGGTTTGTTTTTGTACTGATCATGTCCATAACTGTGTTTTTTCTTGCCACTGTTAAACAAACTCGGAGAGCGCCGCATAGCTAACAGTCATCCTAAAAACAGATGCTCCACCTGAGCTTGTGGACCCCTCCAGATTGAATGTTTGTTTGATTAATAACCTACTTAACTGGTCCTGTCAGCTTAGATAGAAAGACATGTCCCGTTAGGTTTGCGGTTGTGACAAACCTTTTCCATTTTCAGGTGACGGTTTGAATATTGCGTCTTAAGATGTTGACAGAATGGAGCAGTGCTTTAAACTTTATCGCAGCATTATTCCTTTACTTGTCTTTTATGAACCTTTGTCTTTATGATGTTGCTATGATTTCTGAGGCTTATACAGAACAGTTGTATGTATACCGAGATTAAATTACACACAGATTAACAGTATTTAGTCATTAGGTGGCAGATGAGTTCTCAGTGTTATTTGGGGTTGGGGTGTTATCAGAATGAAAAGGTTTAAGTTCAACTGCAAGCCAGTGTTTTTTTGTTTTTTTTTCCCCTCCAGGGGGCTTTTAGCGGGCTCTAGTGTCCCTTACTTAGCAGTAGACTGACAGGAAGGGGATAATAAGAGGGGGGAAGACATGCGGCAAATATTGTCGGATCCAGGAGTCGAACCCGCGATGGCCACGTTGAGGACTCAAGGCCTCCAAATGTGGGTCGCGCTAAGCCCTACGCCACCATAGCACGGTCAAGCCAGTGTTTTTTTTTTAAATCATGTTTTCAGTTTCTTCCACTTCAGGATTAAGCACTGCTTTGTGTTGGTCTATCATGAAATCC
>CAEFZY010069088.1:0-66528 GCA_903066815.1 Brachyrhaphis roseni
TGTGTGTGTGTGTGTGTGTGTGTGTGTGTGTGTGTGTGTGTGTGTGTGTGTGTGTGTGTGTGTGTGTGTGTGTGTGTCGTTGTCGCCCTTGTTGAAAATGAATTTCGTGATTTTATGCGAGTTTGAAAATAAATAAAAATAACTCAGTTTTACATGAAGAAGGAAAAAAACAATTGAAACAGGTGTGATGTGGGTTTTTTTGTTAACTTTGTTGGGTTTTTTTGTTTTTTTTTTCTTGGTGCCATTTTTCCACTTTTAACTGAAGAATTTCAAGATTTTCTTACTGCAATTTTTTTGTCTTTTTTCCCCATGAACAAAAAGCCCATGTGTTGACAAACTGTTTTTGGTTGTGTCTTATTTATTGATTTGTATATAAAGATTTTGTTTTGCATTGTACATTCTCTCCTCTCTTGGTTATAGATTAATATATTCATGTATATACGAATAAACATTAAGTTTGTAAAGTTAAAATAATATCTTGGCATCTCTGGTTTTTATTTGTTTACACATTTACTTAGTCTTTTCAGAACTTAACGGAGTAAATGAGCTTGAAAAGTTTACTAACAATTCATTTAAACCATCTTTGCAGAAAATATTTTCAATTAGGACAAAGCTATTAGCTCCAAGTTAAAATCTTCACATAAAAATGTTAGCTACGACACAAAATATTTATCTTTGAAATTAATTGTAGTTAGGATCACATTTTTCCATTGAGTTAAACACTAAAGCAGACACAGAAATCTGGTTTTACTTATGTTATTAACACCTTGAGTAAATACAGCAAATGTTTTCAAATACAGAGTGAACTAAATCATGTTTTTATTGCTGAGAATATTCTAAATATTTTTCTGTTTTTTTAAACCAAGTACATTAGTAAAGTGGTTGCTTTTACAATAGGAAAAATATGCAATGCCCTTTTGAAATTTTGGATCTACAATGATTTCTACAAAAAACATTAAATACTATTTCATAAATATTTTATGCTTAATTCATTGTTGAGCTGGAAAAATATTTTCATAACTTTTTAGTTTTTAAAAAAAATATTTTTATTTTTTCATTTTACAGACAACAATGAGCATCCTCTTGAAAAGAATGTGATACAATAGTGTCTTCAGTCAGAGGCTTCTCCGGCTTTGCAGTAACAGACTGCTACATGAGATTAGCGTCTACTTTTCTCCTTTTTTGTTTCTTTTTTCTGAAACATGGAAACAAAACAGTTTTTATTCAATTTAAATTAAAAAATATATATTAATAAATTCATTAGTATGCACTCATAGTAGAAATTAATAACCGAATTTAGGCTTAAAAATTATTTTAAAAGTTGTTAAATCATGGTAAAGTTGCTGGTGAGCCGAATCTAACAAGAATTCTGGAGCGGAACCGGAAGTCCGTCATTTAACGGTTCTATTCAGTTGTTTGTTGAGCTCGTTTGCGCTTGCGCTGTAGCTCGGACCTTTGTTATTCCATGTCACTATGGCGCTTAGCAAAACGTTTGGGCAAAAACCGGTGAAATTTCAGCTCGAAGAGGATGGAGAGTTTTACATGATCGGTTCCGAGGTCAGTATCTTCAAATGTTTATAACCCTGCTGTTGTTACCAATCGTGATTTTCAGCAGAAACGTTCCGGTGTGTCAACCGCTAGCTGTTAGCTTAGCTATGCTCGCGAGGCCAGCAGAGGGGAAAGGCAGCGCGTGAAGGTTCATTCATTGATGATCAGAGAACAGCGCGAGGACAGAAGGTGCTGATCGATAATAGGTTATCAGAAAGTGAAGTCTGGAATAAAATTAATCTTTAATTTAGTCGTAAACTTCAGCTGTCAAGCAAGCTAAGCGTTAGCATACGAGCTAACATGACTTCAACAAACAAAGCGCTAATTTTTAAGACAAACCGTAAAATTAGCTGGATTATTGCTCTATTATTTTAAATCTAATGTTGATACGACTTGCTGTGCTGTTTCGGTCTGTCTAGGTTGGCAATAGTGGGACAGAACCATTTTAAAATGACAAGTCTAACACTTTTGTGTTTAAATGGCCTGTTTTTCTTCTTCTGCACCACTTTAGAAGATTATTATTACATTATCACATGTAGAAGATTACTTACATGATTAGTAAGTGGAAAATATTAAAAGCAAATGTAAACAAAGAACCAAGAAAACTTCTAGCAAGGTGAAGAAATTATTAAAACTTGGTGTAACAATGAGATAAAAAGAAATTATCATTCCATTCATTTATATATATTGTGCTGTTAGTGTTGACAATTTCCACTTGTTTAGCATCAGTTTGGATTGTGAGGCGTAAACAGAAACGTCTTTTAAACTGATAATCTGATTGAAGAATTATGGAGGTATGACTGTGTATTTGGGTCTTTGTAGATAGAAAAAAAAAAAGTAAAAATCTGCCAAAAAACTCAGAATTAATCTCAGAAATTGTCCAGAAAATAGTTAATTTTCCAGTTTTGGAACTTTTTGATTTTGCCTTTTGAAACTCTGAAAATTTCCGAGATACATATATATATATATATATATCACAAATATTAAACTTTTTGAGCTCAAAATTTCAGAGTTTTTTTCTAGTAATGTTTTTAGATTTATTTCAAAATTTTAGGTTTTTTTCCTTGAAAATGTTTTACTTTTGGAGCTCAGATGTTTCCTTGCTTTTTCTAGTAAATTTCTGATATTAATCTAAACATTTCTGAGATTTTTTGTGGAAATTCATTCCTTTTTTTCTATACACAATGGCCCTACCATGCCATCATATGGAAGAACTCTTAACAGAGCTTCACTGATTCCTGTTTGCTGCAGCATCGCATTAAGAATCCGGTGTCTGAAACATCACAATTTGTTTTTTTTTTTACCTGATTGTGTTTTGATTTTCTTTATTTTTATTCTGGCTTTTTGTAAGGTGGGGAACTACCTGCGCATGTTCAGAGGCTCCCTATATAAACGATACCCGTCGTTATGGAGAAAACTGGCAACAGTGGAAGAACGGAAGAAAATTGTAGAGTCTTCACACGGTCAGTAGAGGGCAGGACTCACTCAAGCAACTCCACTTCTTTAGAGCTAGCATCCTGCTGTTTTTGTATTCAAAAATAAAATCTCAGATTTTCAATTGTAATTGATTTTTTAAATTCTTTTTTTACCACTAAATATAGGGGCCTGGTTACAAGATTATGGTCATAATGTTTGCAGAAAAATTATGCAATTTTACCAGAAAAACCATTGTCATAAAGTTGTTTTTAATGAGAAAACATTATCAAGATGTGTAATTTTTTTCTTTGAAAAAGATGTTTACAGGATCGTTTCTGCTACTGATAATAATTTGATGCTGATATGTTCATAGTATTACCTGTAAAACCGATACCAAACTATAACTTGATGCTCAGTATTCCTCATTTTAATGTTTGTTTTTTTTTGTTGGATTTTTCATAGCATTTCTACTTTATGCTCCTAATATTAAGTCTGCAATTAAAAGCAATTGATCACATATTAAATTAAAATAATATCAATTTCCATTCAGATCATTAATATTTTTTGAAGGGTAATTTTGTTTTCAGAGATTTTATAAGGCATTTTATTTATGATTTTGTTTGTTTGGTTATATTTTCCGTTTTATTTATGTTTTTGGTTGTTCTGTGTTTAATTTGAATATTTAAAATATCTTCCAGCTCCATTGTTAAGAGTTTAAGCATAACAAAATTATAGTTTGTTGGTCATTTTGAGGCTGAACTTTAATTAAGCTTAACTGTAATTTATTAAGGTTATTCAAACCTTGGTTTTATTGTGTCTTGATGATTATTTTGTAAAATAAGTTGGTGTTTTGTCATTGTTGTCTTCCCAGATCACGGCTACACTCAACTGGCCACCAGCGTTACGCTCCTGAAGGCCTCTGAGGTCGAGGAGATCCTCGAAGGGAACGATGAAAAATACAAAGCTGTGTCTATTAGCACTGAGCCGCCCACCTACCTCAGGTAAAACCCCCCATCTGGGAAAAAAAGCAAATGCACTTTGAGACTAATTATCACTCTGTAAAGCAACCAAGATGCTAATAGCTCACATGATTATGAAGATATTGTCACTTACTTACAGATGCATTTATTTATGAACTAAATCTGGAAGTCCAGTTGTTTTATTGTATGTTACTGGACTTAAAATATTATGTTTAGCTGTTATGTGATCAGCTAAGTTTTAGTGAGAATGTGACCAGCATTGTTTTAGATAAGCTGATGTGAAGACACCATTGTATTAAAAGGCTTGTCACAATTAGCAATAAATCAATTAATCACACCTCTAATTATAATAACAGAGTAATAATGATAATAATAAAAAAGATAATTCAAGAAAAATTATTTGTTTTTGTATTTAGACTTGCCATGGAAAATATAATTAAAAAATTACTAAAAGTGTTGGTTGGCTAAATTTGTGCCATTCTTGAATTGCAGTCAGGGGTCACACAAATTTAGTCCAAGAGCCACAAATGGCCCCTGGGCCACACTTTGGACACCTCTGATGTAGAGTCAGTGCACAGTAATGTGGATCTGTGTATCATCTGCGAAGTTATGCTAGCTAATCTCATTTCCTGTTATAACTTGAGGTGGTGGGAGCGTATAGATACTGAATAAGAGAGGTCCTAGGATTGAACCTTGGAGAACCCCGTGTGTGATTTCTGTCCGCTTTGATGAGAAGTTTCCTATTGAAACACAGAAATTGCTGTTCTTTCTGACTCTGGGATCCAATGGTTTGGTTCTGCTGTGTCTCCACCAGGGAACAGAAGGCAAAGAGGAACAGCCAGTGGGTTCCCACGCTGCCCAATAGTTCCCACCACCTGGACGCCGTTCCCTGCTCCACCACCATCAACCGCAGCCGGCTGGGCAGGGACAAGAAGAGAACCTTCCCCCTGTGGTGAGGCGCCCCCTACTGGCAGACAGTGTTACTTTTGTTCATGTTTTTTTTTTTTTTTTTATGGTTGAGGCTTTGCTTGTTTGGGCGATTATTACCTCTGGTTATGTCTGTTATGCAGCTGGGAGGACCTTTGCTTTTATTTTTGGACACTTATGATGCCATGGCAACATGGTATAGGCATTTGCAATAAATCAATTAATCGCATGATAATTTAAAATGAGCTTGATAAAAGTCTAACTAGCCCTTTTTAAAGGATAATTTTGCTTACAGAGAGTTCATTTTATCTGTTGTTTTTTAAATTTATTTTGGATATTTATAATGTTTTCCAGTTCTAGTGTTAAATGTTCATTTCAATTTAAAGTTTATTGATCTTTGACAATGGGTTTTTGCATTATTTATGTCACTACCATTATATTACGTTGAAAAGCCGCCATTTTGAGAAACGCTGCAAACATTTGACACCCAATAGGAAGTAGCTAGTTTGCACCACCTGCCACGTTTGCCTGTTCTTGGTTTTATTTAGGATATTTAAACTATCTTCCAGTTTGAGTTTTTAGTGTTTTTTTTTTGTTGTTTTTTTTTTTTTTTTTACAAAATTAAGGTTAATAATCTTTGTGACAGTGAACTTATCAGTGTTTTACTTGAAAATGGTCTCAAAATTACAATGCTATCGCTTATTTCTGGTTTCTGTGAGAATTAATTATCCAGTAAATTTTATAGGCGTGGTTAATTTTTTGCGTCTTTAAATGTTCATCAGCTTCGACGACCACGACCCGGCGGTGATCCATGAAAACGCCACACAGCCTGAGGTTCTTGTTCCGATCCGTCTCGACATGGAGATCGAGGGTCAGAAACTGAGAGACGCTTTCACCTGGAACATGAACGGTAGCTTCTCACTCATTTCCCTCTTTGATGAGATTTAAAACAAACACTTACAGAGTGTTCCTGTTTTGTTTTTTTTTATGTCCAGAGAAGCTCATGACACCTGAGATGTTTGCGGAGATCCTGTGTGATGACCTGGATCTGAACCCCCTGGCCTTCGTCCCCGCCATCGCCTCAGCCATCCGGCAGCAGATCGAGTCCTACCCGACAGACAGCCTCCTGGAGGACCAGACGGACCAGAGGGTGATCATCAAGGTGCTGCTTCACTCTTAAAGGGGACCTATTGTGCAAAATTCACGTTTGTAAAATCGCATACAACAGATCTCGTTTTAATTTATAATGCGGTAATCGATTAATTGATTCATGTGAGTGTAATCGTTGAGTTGGAGGGCGTGGCCAGCAGCAGCAACTTATTTGGATTTAAAGTGACAGAGTCCTTAAACAGCTCATTCTGAAAGGACATCCAAATAGGTAAAACTGACCAGACTGAAATCTCATTATTTAAGAATGATTTTGTGCAAAAAAATGTAATGAATGTTTTGTTTAGCTCATATTCCTGTCCTAACCTATTCAAGGAAGCATAATAGGTGACTTTTAGGGCAGCTGGCTAATTTTTTACGTTCTTCTTCTCGTCGTCCAGCTGAACATCCACGTGGGGAACATTTCGCTGGTGGACCAGTTTGAGTGGGACATGTCGGAGAGGGAAAACTCTCCGGAGAAGTTTGCCCTGAAGCTCTGCTCGGAGCTCGGCCTGGGCGGAGAGTTCGTCACCACCATCGCCTACAGCATCCGAGGCCAGCTGAGCTGGCACCAGAGGACGTACGCCTTCAGGTACCACAAGATGGCGCCTCAGCAGGGCTGCAGCTCTTTTAATAATCAATTAATCAGTTTATCACATGAAAAAATTCAGCAGATTTGTTAAGCAATATGAGAAATGCATTAAAAGATGCAAATAATTCCATTCATTTTTTAATAAGAAAATAAAAATGTATTCTTTTAGTGCACTATAAAAACACAAAACCTTACCAAGTAGTTTTGGTTTAGTTTCTAATGGAAATATCTTAGTACACTTGAAATACGGCAAATTAACTTACAAGTAACTTTTCATCCAAATATAGGAGCTTGTTTTAAGTTAATAATGTCTTAATATTGATAAAGTACTAGTTATACTAATACTGTAATAGGTGAAATAATCTGGAACTAGTACTTCTTCATCAGTACCAAGGATTTTTTACACTCTTTTATGTCTGAGTTTGATTCGAGGCTAATATACTCTTGCTAACTAACTAGCTTTTTTGTGTCTGTCATGGAATTGTGTAAATTTATTGTCATTTTCTTCTGTGACTTGAGGCGGTTAATGCTAACGGTAACTAACTGCACACTCCTGGTCAGCTGGCTTAATAAAGTTCCTACTGTAATCTTTTCCAGTGGCTCTCTTGAAAAGTTCTACTAAATTTGGAAGGTGTTCTATATTTTTGTTTGCGACCCTTGACCTCCTTCACCTTAGCTGCTTGTTGGATCAGCAGATCTGACCTTACTGGGTCTTGGTCTGGGATCAGATTATGAAATGTTTCCAAACCCAGACAATGACCTCTGCCACAGTTGGACTCGTGAGTGGAGAAATGATTGCAGACTGTTTACTTTACTGCTGATGGACGATGTTTGTTGTCATTACGACACGAGCAGAACAAGATGTTTCTCCTGCAGATCCAAGCAAAAAAAAGTAAAAACACAAAATGTTTTCAAAAAGTGTTTTTCCCCAATCATCCCAATAGAACCAGACTTTGAGAATTTTTGTTTAATTACATCATATTAGCAGAATAAAAACTCAATTTTACCAGAAAAAATTTCATAAAATTTTGAAAAAAGTTCTACTGAGAAAAAAAGTTTCATTATCAGTATTTGTTTCGATCAGCTCAGTTCATGGGATTTTTTTCTTCTTAAAAACAGCTAATTATTATAATTTGATGCCAATGTTAAAATATTAAGTATTTCAGTTCACTGTTATTGCTTATGCACACACTAACGAGGTCATACATATTCAATCATTAACCTACAGTATTTTTCTTTTTCTCTAATGTGGCTTTGCTTTGACTCTTGTGCTGTGATGTATAATAGAAGTAAAAAAATATTTTAAAACTTATACTAAAATGTAACTTCCCCAAAATGCTCAGCATTCCTCATAAAATTACTGACATCACTCTGAGCTATGAAAACCCAAAGAGTGCGTTGGTGGAAAAAAAATTCCCCAGTATTATTAAAACAATTTATCTCTCAGCCCCACTTTCATGTCACTTGTTTGTCTCTCGTATATAATTAAACAGAACACATCGTAGATTTAACCAGGAAGCGGTTTGTTGTTTTTTTAGTGAGAACCCGCTTCCTACGGTGGAGATCGCCATCAGAAACACGGGCGAGGCGGACCAGTGGTGCCCCCTGCTGGAGACCCTGACAGACGCAGAGATGGAGAAGAAGATCAGAGACCAGGACAGAAACACGAGGCGAGTCTGACGATTTTTATGCAGTTTTCATTCAAGCCTTTTTTATACAATATATATAAAAAAATGCAAATAAACACATGAATTTATTTATAAAATAAGAGAAAAATCCTGAAACGTAGCGTTACTTTATTGAACACTACAAACAGTACCGAAAAAAAATACTTATAACATCAACATGTGAAAAACTTTCTGCTGGACTTATCGGTACAGTATAGGGCTGATCTGTTGATTATTTTTCAGATTAATTGATTAATAAATTGACACAAAATGTGCTTTAGAGATTTTTTTTTACAGAAGTTGAACCAGGTGAAGATAAAATTTTGCAACTTGAGTAATTTAGAAAATGTATTTATTTTTTTTTTAACAGTTTTGGCTCGATTGCTCCTCTAACTGTTTTCCTTTCAGCAAAGGATTTTTTTGAGTCTGTACACTCCAGTAAGCGACAATTTGATTACTAAATTAGTTGTTTATTTCAATAATTGGTTCGCAGCAATTAATCAGATTAATCAATAAGCCCTGCTTTAGTTTCCTAAGGATAGAGTGTATGTATGATTAACTCACCGGAAGTGAAACTATTTAATTTTAAACAACTTTTTGCTCAATTTGACCTTTTTCTGTAATAGATTTATCAATCAATCAGGTTTGTCTGTATGGGATAATTCATCATCAACACTGTAGTTTAAAAAGACATTTCTTGAAAACATAAAAATTAAACGTCATAAAAAACCAAAATGCAGTCATCAATTGAGAAGCATTTTATCGAATGCCAACATCAAAATGATCAATTCAGATCAAATAAATTGGTACATTTTTAATTTGTTTCAAACTTTAAACAAGTGATTATTCAGTCTTGAGTTAAAGAAACTCAGTGTTTCGGCTGTTTTCTATTAGTTTGTTTATTAAAAACATTTCCTCCTGTTGTTCTTGTTTTTTTAAATGCAACTATTAACACCTGCGTCCTGTTTGTCCCCTAGACGAATGAGGCGTCTGGCGAATACGTGGTAGATGTGAACGCAGCAGCAGAAACGTTGAGGCAGGACCAGTTGAAGGGCAGCAGAGGTTTCCCTCGTCTCTGGATGTGTCCTCTGCTGGGCTGGACTCTCGCCGTTTTATTTTTTCATTTTAATCTGTTTATTGAAGGCTCATTAGAGGAGAAAAAAAAAACAACAACCCAGAAACCTTCATGTTTTCCCCGCGCCGAACCCTCCTTCCTGGAGAAGCTGCTCTTTTTGACCTTTGACCTTCTGCCTGACCAGCAAGAGAGACAAAAACACACCCGACTCAGATAATATATTGTTTTGTTGTATTTGTTGTCTTTTTGTACATTTTAATAATTCTTACAAAATAATAATAAAAAAAATCAGTAAGAAATTTATTTGTCGTCCTTCTTTGGGCTTTAATTCCTGCAGGCAGATTTTTAACAGACATGAAAGAAATGTATTAAAATAGACCAAAAAAAGCAATTGTAAAACGATGGAGAAGTTTGCACTCTTCTTAGGTTTTTGGGTCATTTCCTTCAGTGGTTGTTAGTCCAGCGCCCCCACAGGCGAGGAGGGGAACAGGTTTTCACTTAGTTTGGATCGTTTGACAGTTCAGTGAGAAAGTGAACCACAGCAACAATTTTGGTCCAGAATCGAACCGAGCTTACTGGACTGCTCGATTCTGCTTCAACACAACTGAATACAGAAATTTGATCACCAGCAGGAATCTGGAAAACCTACAAAAAGTACTAGGGCTGTTGGAGATTAAAAAACAGGAATACATTTATTTAAAAAAGATCAATCATTTTCTAGAAAACAATTTCTGAGCTTGAAGAAGTTTTCTTTTTTAATTCAGAAAATAAAAAATAAAAAAATTAAACTTTTGGAGCTCAAAAAAAAAAAAAAAATAGAACATCTGTGAAATTAGTCTCAAAATGTCAGGGTTTTCTTTTTCTCACAAATTTTAGACTTTTCGGACTTTTGAAATTTCCATGTTTTCTCTACAAAATTTCTGGCTTTATTTTCTTGGAAATGTTTTACTTTTGGACCTCATTTCAAAAAGACTTTTCAACTTTAAAAAATTTTAAGTTTAATACTAAAATTCTAGGAAATTGTACCGGTACTTTTTTCTTGCAAATATTTTACTTTTGTACAAGGGTGTGCAAGGGACAAGGGTCCCCACTTGTCCCTAGTGGGGACTTTTGTCCCCACTAGAAGATAAGTAGTGTAAGAAAATGGATGGAATCAGAAATTTCCAAGTATTGCTCTAGAAAATATGTGAAATTAATCTCACAATTTGAGGTTTTTTTTCCTGTGGTTTTTTTGATTTTGTAAAATATCTAAACTCAAAATTGTATTTTATTTTTTCTAACAAAATTTTTTACTTTTCAAACTGACATTAAGTTTTTCCTAGAAATTTCCTGGCAGACATTTATCCTTTTTTAAATGCACAATGGCTTTAAAGCAGATGCAGTTGTTCCACTGGAATCTTTCCCAGTTGACTTTCCTTTCCAGACTCCTCTCCGTCCTGGTTGGACTCCGCTCCTGGTTCTGTGCCGCCGTTGACCCACAGGGTCGTGTTTTTGTGCTCAGCAGTTTCCATTTAGTCTGAGCCACAAAGGCAGCGGGTGAAAGTGCAGCGTGTGCAGACAAAGCTGCACGGTTTCCATGCGAAGCTTCCAGTTGCTCCTCGTTTCTTCTGCAGCTTCCATTACATTTCAACACAAAGTTCTGTGGATTGATCGTTATAGACCCAGTTCTGTTCGGTCTCTGCTGTAACTGAGACTGTTACCGTTACTTTTCCTACTTTTCCTAGGGGTAGGAAAAGTTCAGAGAAAGTTTTGACCTTGTAGCATGAGAATATATAGTCAGTTTGAACTTTTAAGCCTTCTCAAACAGATCCATTGATTATTTTTTTGATTGTCTTATTGATTTTCTGATCGCTGGTTGCTCCTGAAGTTTTTAGCTGCCTTGCTCCTCGTTGTGCTGCAGATCTCCTCCTTCCTGCTGCTGCTCCTGGAGGAAGCGGCGGTCAGGTCCCTCAGGTGGGTCAAACATGACCCGTCTGTGCAGAGAAATCAGACGGAGAGGGCGTTCAGATCTTTGTTGCAGCGTTTAAAATAAAATTAAAGGTTATTAGTTCTGCAGAAAAGTTTTATATTTGTTGGTATTTTTTGATAAATTGATCATTTTCTTTCAGGAAAAGAGATTATTTGAAGCCAGAAGTAGAAACAAATAATGTGTCTATAGAGAACAACTAAAGTCCAATGGAGGTCCGACTCCAGTTGGTCCGTTTACTGGTTTCTTTCAGAAAATGATAAATTGATTCTACTTTACTTCGACTCTTACAGCAGATCTGGTGTCTTCAGCAGCTTTCTTCCTCCTGGCTGGTTTGGAAACACATCCTCTAAGAAGTAATACAGGTGTCCAACGCCGATACCTGAGGAGAGAGCATTTGATATAAATTCTGCCAAAATTTCAAGTTTAAAATAAAACTTGAAAAAAGTAAAAAAAAAAAAAAAGTTGAGAAAAAGATGAAATTTTTAGATCAATCTAAAAAAAAATTCTGAGTTTGAAAATTTGAAAACTTGCTAAAAAGATCAAGGAAATATTGAAGTTAATCTGTGAAATTTTCTAGAAAAAAACCTGAACATTTCTGAGTTTGAATAGTTGAAAATTTGTTAGAAAAAAATTCAATTTGAGATTCATCTCAAAAATATTCTAGAAAAATTTGGAAACTCCTGAGTTTCAAAAGTTTAAAAATTTCCAAGTTTTTCAAGAAGATTTCTGTGATTCAGCTCAAAATTTCAGATTTTTTTTTTCTCGCAAATATTCAGTTTTTATCCTAAAAAAATTTCAGAAATTATTCTTTTAGATTGTTGACTTTTGGAACTCAAAATTTTCCATGTTTTTTTCCAAGAAATGTTCATAAATTAATCTAAAATTTCCGAGATTTTTCTTGCATATTTTAAACTTTTCAAACTAAAAAATTTCCAAGATTTTTCTAGATAATTTCTGAAATTAATCTCAAAATTTCAGAATTTTTTGGCAGAAATTCACTCCTCTTATTTGTTTCTGTCTACAATTGCCCTAATAATGTAGTGGTAAAAACCAGACCAGAGGGTTAAGGCTTCTCACCCAGGACGTCAGCGGTGACGGGGTTCCCAAGCAGCAGCGAACATCCCATCAGCACCCAGGGCAGCAGCGGCGCCCGGAAGGTGAGGAGGCCGAAGAAGTTCATGCGTGTGAGCGGGTTTCTTTTACTCCAGATGTACACCAGCATGGTGATGAAGGCCTGGCCGAGGAAGAAGATGTTGGCAAACAGACCCAGCAGCTGCAGACTTTCAGGTTAAATACAGATAAATCTAATTTATGAAGGATTAATGTTCACAGACATTCTGCTAAATAAAGTCAGGGTTAAACAAAATGAGGATTTTCCAGCGTAGTCTACTTCTTCGGGTGATTTTTATCCCATATTCCTGTTGTTATCTGCAGAGTTTGGTGTTCTTATTATTTTGTGGGAAGTGGGTCTAAAGTCAGACTGATTGGTTCCTTTGGGATTCTTTTCATATTTCATAAACTCTATGTGAATTTCTGCTCTGGAGACCAAACAGAGTTCAACAGAGGAGGTTAAGAGAGTTCATTGTCTTTTTTTTTTGGTATTTTAAAACATTTTCTCCTGATTTATATTAAAATTTTAAGACTGGAATGTGGATCTTCTGACGTTTTACCCTCATTGTGTGTCCTTTAAATTTACAGATGTCTGTAATTCAGCCAGGAAACCCATCGTTTGCTCTCAGAGTTTGTAAAGGATACAGTTATGAGGATTCCTCCGAACAGGAGCATGAAAACAAAATCAGCCGTTCTTCCTCGGAAACAGTCTTCCTCCAGCATGCGGCAGTACCGATAGCTGACCTCAGCTAAGGACAAGACTGCAGGTTTCTCTCTATATTCAACAAATTAGAATTTACGTCTCAATAAGTCTCATTTATCTTGAATTTTAATTTTGGGCAACATGAAGATCATGAATGTCCTAAAAACACTGGTTGTGCCAGAATCTATTGATAAAACCCATAAACTGCTAAAATATTAATAAATAGCTGTTTAAGTACACAACTGTTATCTTTAAGGTTATATTTATGTATCATTAGAGTCTAGAGGGCCAAATAATGTTATATTACAAATTTAAATGAATAAATCATTAATTAAGTGGAAAATAATCATAATTAACAGAAATAAATGTTTTCAAACATCAATCTGAGTGCAATTAATCTCTAAAATGTGTTTCACTTAGTGGTAAAGTTTCTAAAATAAATGGACGTTTTAATAATATTCTAATGTATTGAATGGAAAATACATGATGCTGTATTAGAGGGATTGTAGATAGAAAAATAATCACGGAAATCTTTATGAAAAACAAGGAAAATTTTGAACTACCAAAGTTGCAAAATTGGTAGAAAAATCTAATCTATGAGCTTCAAAAGATTCAAATTGGATAGAAAAATGGGCCTGCATGGATCGATGGATAGAAAAAAAATAAAGTATCTGAATTTGAAATGTTGCACATTTTCTAAAAAAAGAAAAAAAAAAACTCAAAAATTTTATGGAAAAAAACAAGGACATTTCTGAGTCTGGCAAGTTGAAAATTTGAGGTTAATGTGAGTTTTTTAATAGAATCTCCCAGTTCCAGCTGAAATTATTTTCTAGAAGAATTTCTGACATTTTTGAGTTTGAAAAATTGCAAATTTGCTAGAAAAAAATCAGAAATTTTTAGATTAATCTTAGAAAATTTTCAAGAAAAAACAAGAAAACTTCTGAGTTTGAAAAGTTGCAAATTTACTGGAAATTTTTTTTTTAAAAAAGGCAACTAAATTTTTTAGTTTGAAAGGTAGAAAAAAACATGTAAATGTTTGACTTTCAAAATCAAAAATGTTTGACTTTACAGATCCAGAAATTCAGAGATTTTTTTGTTTTTTATCTAAAATGGCCCTAACTGCTGATAAATAATCCTGCTGTTATTTTTGTAGCTCAGAGAAAGATACAGGAAAATGATGTTGAACAAAAAACCAAATCCAAGAGAACCAAAGAAGAAGAAGCTGGTGATCAGACGCCATATCTGGAAAACAAATGAGGAAACGGTGATGAAGACGATAAATTACTTTGGTCTGAAAGTATTGAGAGGCTTTTCTTTGTACCTGATATCTACTGATGATGAGTTCTGCGTTGAAGTACAGCTGAAACGGGGAGATGACTTGAAGTTGCTGAAAAGAAATCTGCAGGTTTAGCTTTGGTTCTTTCATCATTTACAGTTAAAATGACACATTTCACTTCTTTTAAACGCAGGACCTGGATCTCAATTTAAGGTAACAACACATTACAAACATTTTAATCAATAAAAACAGTCTGATTCTCACAGAGAACAGAGTACTTTCTCTCAAACAACATGAGTTAAAATGTGCTGGTTCTGTTCTGGTTCTGGTGTTTCTTACCACGGCAGCGGTGGTGAGGACGCAGGCCGTCGTGTAGGTCCGGGTCACCAGAGGGATCTGGAAATACTCCTGAGTGAAGCTGAGAGCCATTTCTGCTGCTGCTGCTGCTGCATCTCTGAGGCTTCATTCACTCTGAACACAGGCAGCAGGCCACGCCCACTTCACTGCAACAGCCAATCAGATTCACCCAAATACTGCAAAAAAAAAACAACTAACAAACCCCACAAGACTTTACCCAGTACTTTTGGTTTAGTTTATAGTGAAAATATTTTGGTATGTTGTACAAAATACAAAAGTAGTGTACTAAAATATTTGCACTTGAAACTAAACCAAAAAAATTGGGATTTTAATAATTTTGTGTTTTTGCAGTGAAGTTAGTCCTGAATGTAACTACAAACCTTTATCACATCATTAACAAGATCAATTATTTTAGAAAGGAATGAATTAAACCATTAATGTTTTATTCTTTTTATTAAAATAGGAAATTAATTAATTTAGAAACTAAATAAATTATGATAAATTAAAAGTCTGATAATTCAGTTTGTGTTAAATCTAGAAATAATTCAAAAATATTTTTTACTTTTTTCATTTCTGAATTTTACCTTAAATAATATTCATAATAAAACAATTATTTATTTTTATTTATGTGATTTTTACATAATGAATATTTAAGATAAATCACAACATTTTCAAGGAAACCTCAGATTTTATTTGTATCTGTCATTATTAAGGATATTTAAATATATCAGTTTTTCTGCTGTATATTTTTTATTAAACCATTTTTTCTGAACTCAGTGGAAATCACAGTTTTCTACCTGAAAGCAGTGGTGGTCAAACTCGAGTTAATTGCAGGGTCGTTAATTAATTAATTGTGACTAATGCATTATAGAAAGTTTATATTTGAAGATTTTTTTTGATAAACGTTGACAGAAAAATGATTCAGATTCAGCCTTTCAACGATTCTCAGGAGATTTTATCATTAAAGTGTTTAACTTTTAGAGAAAAAACAACTTTCAGATCTGTTGTTAGACAATGTGGTAAAAAGGCAAAGGATTTATTCAAAGTAATTCAGAAAAACAGGAAAAACATACATAGTTCCTACATTTTTACAGGCTACATTTGGTTAAACATACAGAATTGAAACATGTATGTACAAAAAGCTTTGCTGTTTGTGCATAAACATGTTGGAAGAAGTTTGATAAATGAGATCAACTGAGTCAAACACAGCAGATTGTAAGGAAAACAGCAAAGTCTGAACGATAAAAACAGAAACGACTCGTCAGCGTCCTGCACTGAGGAGAACGACGATGAACACAACAGTCTGGGCCGAAACTTCAGAGTTCAAGTGCTGCAGCGAGAAAAGATGCAAAGCTGAGGAGCAGCGGTTCTCCAAAAAGGCTGCAATCCCAGATTATTCACCAGGAGTTTAGCAGTCTGTGCAAAAGTTTTAATCCAGCTGGGTTTTCTTTGTATTTTCCTTCAAAGCAGCCTGATTTTCCCTGAAACTTTCTAAGTCTTTAAAGAAGAAGTATTACGTATTTTTCAGCCATTTTATAGCATGATAAAGTAACTATGTTACAGTTGCAAAATATATCAAAAAAAAAAAATCAAATATGACTTAAAAGAGATTTGATTTAGTAATTTAACTCCTTGAAATTGTGTCTCTGTCTTTTTAAGAAACTCCACAACATGGCTCCTCTATTAACCCTTTACCAACCAGCGTTTCACTGAGAAGCAGCTCCTTTAATGATAATTAGCTAATTGCTGGCGGCTAGTCTGAAGGAGCTGCGTTGAGGCAGATGCTTGAAAACTTGGAAACTGCAGCTCTGAGGAGGAGCTGCACCTCAAAGGCGGGGCTATATTCACCCAGGCGTTTTGCACAGCTGAATGGTTGCCATGGAGATTAAAGGATTTCACAAACATGCATGAAAGAATGAAGGCAACAGTCCAGGTTTGTTTCTGATGAGCGAATAACATTTTGGTTTGACGTAAAGCTCAAGTACTGCCCCTTTAAAAGCTATTTTTTGGACAGCTTTTTTACTCCTGTGCCTGAATTCAGATAAATTAATAAAAAAACAACTATTAAGAGATTTAATTATTGGTAAAAATGTCCACAGAGAGGTCATAGGATGCTGCATGGCTGGAGTCACAATGCTGAAAGTTTGAGTCTAAAAAATAATGTGATTTTGCCATGAAAAAAATAACAAATAGAAACTTGTAAGCAAACTAATTCATACAAACATTGGCAAAAAAAATTTATCCAGCGATTTCTTTGCTTTCTTTTAAAAGAAATATAACTGTTAACATTTTCCCAAAATTGATTGTCTTTCTGCTACTCAGTAAGCTTAACACCACTGTGATTACATCACGGCTGACCGCTGCAGGGACTGAAAAGTTTAAATAATAACAAAATGAAAATAAAGTTTTCTTCAATCAGACACTTGCTGCTTTTATTTTGAGAATCATAAAATAAAATTTAAAACCCGATTAAGTGTTTTTTTCCCCAGTGAAGACAGTTTGAGGCCACTATAGTAAATGAAAAGTAAATGTCTCAAGACTTTTGCACAGGAAAAATAAGACCAAATAGCTAACAGTTAAAAATAAAAATTCATTCTGACTTTCAAAATAACAATGTTAAAATCTTTGAATTTCTCCAGTTGGATTCAGGAGAATATTATTATAAAATTTTTATTTTTTATATGTTTTTTTATTTCAGTTTACCACTAATTTGCCCAGTGGTGGAGAACCGCTGCGGTCCCTGAATGCATCACTGACTAACAGAAAACACAGAGCACCGTTTGAGCGATGTGCAGTGACGTCATCAGGGCCCGTTCCGGCCACTAGATGGCGCACTGCAGCTTCTTCTGCGACCATGATGTGAGAAGAGTGAGATCAGACATTAGCAGCTGCAGCAGAATCAACTTTTCGTCTTCTTTTAAATTTAAGAGGAAAATATTCCAGTTCAAATAGGAACATAACTAGATGGGGATCTGTGGAAAAGCAAACAAAGTCACTCCTCTGTTGTTCAATTCACGTCCAAACTTGAAAAATGAATCAAATGTCTCCTTCTCAATCAGCAAAAATGCAAGAAAAGTGTAACAAACCCTTAGGGAAATAAATATTTACTCTGGTTTTTGCATCCAGTACCAGATTTATCGCATATTTGTGTCTTAGGTTGAAGGAGAAACACCGAACCTCAGGCGCTGATTAAATGCAACTTGATCTGTTTTCCTGATTTTGGAAACCATGAATCACAAAAACAGAACATAGGAACGTCTACAGACAGTTGAAGCGGTCCAAACAAAGCCACACAGAGTTCCTGGGAAAATATAGAAATCTGACGGTTAGATCTGAAGTAACCGTCTGCTGTTCTCTGGGTTCGCTTTTTTTCATGCTTGTTTTGATACCAGGCAGGAAAAAACTAAAACAGCATCAGAGAGTAAAATTTAAATGGTAATTTTTTTAGATGCTTTGTTCTAACTGGGATGAAAATGTCAGCCGTTAAAGCAACTTAGCTAATTAAATCAAAGAATAACTAACTGAAAAAATAAAATACACAGGAGCCTGGTTTAGAACTGATGCTAATCTTTAGACCCAAGCTAGCTGGAGTCACACTTCAGATAGCTTGTTGAAGACTCTGAAAAACTGCAGCAACTCTGCAATGACCTCAACAAGACTGTGTAAAGACCGTAAGGAGACATTGCAAAGACCTTAGCAAGACTCTGTAAAGACATTAGCAAGACTCTGCAAAGACATTAGCAAGACTCTGCAAAGACATTAGCAAGACTCTGCAAAGACATTAGCAAGACTCTGCAAAGGCATTAGCAAGACTCTGCAAAGGCATTAGCAAGACTCTGCAAAGGCATTAGCAAGACTCTGCAAAGACATTAGCAAGACTCTGCAAAGACATTAGCAAGACTGCACAGATCATAAATGAACCTTCAGAGACATCAACAAAATTTGACAAAGATCTCAATAAGACTCTGCAAAGAACATAGCAAGACTGCATAGCAGGACCTTACAAAACCTGCTTGCTGTGACTCATTTCAAGGCATCCAAATCCAATATAAACCCCATTTTCTTGGTTCTGATTGAAAAACAGTGAAATATGACTGGAAATGATCATTTACTTGCTGACTGACTTCTAGAGTTAAACCCTCCTCTGACCGCCGCTGTGAGTCTGATGTCACTCTTCAAACACTCTGAGGTGCGTTGTTGATGAAAACACAAACTGAAACATCCAACACTGACCACACAGAGAACAACAGTTTATTAAACAGTTTCTGGCTCAGGCGAGACTGAATCCAGGGTCTCGGGCTCATGGTGACACAAAAATGTGCAAAAATAAATACGAGTAGAGCTGCACAGGAGGTGCCAGATCTGAGGGAAGGTGTTTTTTTTTTCCTGAGAAGAAGGCATAAATTGATCTGTGTGTCAATAAATGCAGTGAAGCATAAACAGGTGTAAAAATTGTCTCGTCCTCATGAGTCTGCAGTTTTTATTCCATTAACTCCTCTTCGCGTCAAAGGAATCAGGGTACGCGAATCTTCACAGACTCACTCATTCCTGCACCCAAAGAAATCCATGCCGATGTAGCGTGGGTAACCTTCCAACGAGTTCATGCCGACAGGATCGAACTTCCAGTACTGACGTCCTCGGATAAAATGAGCAAAGCCTGCAGAAAGGAACAAAAACAAGATTGTTTTATTACTCCTGGAGACAGAGGAAAATGGAAAATATGCACAACATCAAATGGACCTCTTCAGATTAAAAGACTCAAACAGACCTATTCTGAACTACTAGTCAATTTGCCAATGACTTTCAAAATAAGAGACCTTTTGTAATGCCGTTAGCTTGTAAGAGTGCATAAACTCTCTGAAATACCAGAACTTTATCACAAAAATAAAGCTTTTGAACACTTTTTGGTCTTGGAATAGGATAAAAATCCAAAATATTTGCCCAAATCTGCACAGAACTGGTTAACTGAGTGCTGGAAAAATATGTCCAGCAGTCTGGAATTTGGCTAAAGAAGTGGAAACAAACTGCTTGAGGCAAGTTGCTGGTCAGAAAGTGAAGTTTAAAACTGGTTCCAAGTAATAAAGTTTGACTCCAGCAGCATCCATAGTTTAAGACAGAAATCAAAAGCATTTTTTCCTTCGTACCGTGGGTGTCCCTGAAGGCGGCGTCAACATCCTCGGGGATGCCGGTCCAGTACTGCATGCTGCGCGGCTGGGGCGACTCGACCCGGTTCTCACGGGGACTGAACCTCCAGTAGCTACCGGACTTGAAGAAGTAGATGCTGTAGTTAGGGTCGTGACCCCAGCGAAGTGCAGCCTGGATGCTGGATGTGGACAATCCTAAACTCCTGATGGACTCGGGGCCCCTGATGTGCATCTCAGCGTCAAACACCCAGTAGTTATCATCTGCAGAAACAAAAAAACCCACTGAAATCCAACTTTTACTCACTTTTTCCTTTTTACAACGGTTAGCATGCTAATGCTTTGTTAACGGTACTAAAAATAAGCTCTATATCCCTAAAGACTGTAATAATACAGAGTTACAACTCAGTCATGCTTCACAGTAGAAAACATTCATATTTTAAACAATAGACTAACAGTTTTTACACAATCAGAGCTTAAGTTTTATGACTTTTCCCTGAAAAACAATGTCAATGTCAATTTATCTGTATAGCACATAAAAACAGACCTTGACTAATGTGACGCACAATTCAATGAAATCAAGAGAGATAGCAATAAGAACAAAGAAATATATTGAAAAGTAATGCAAATATATTCCATAACTGTCATTATAAAAGAAACTCAAACTGTTTGAATCAAATGCCAGAGAATAAAAGTCTCAACAGTCTCAGCGTTACGTGCATGAAAAGGTAAACCGTTCAGAATTTTAGGAACACAAGTCGCAAAAGCCCAACTCAGCTGAATAAATAGTCAGAAACGTTTTAATTTAATGTGTAAGTTATATGTCAGAATGTCTTTTGGTAATTTCACTGCCCACTAACGTTTGTGGCTTACATTCTGTGTTTCTTTTCGTGGACTTCCTGTTCATGACTTCCTAGGAAGGGAGGGAGTCACCATGGCAACCACTGACTTGTTCTGTTTTTGTTCTAGAGTTCAGTAAATACTCACCTTGAAAGAACCAAATGTTCCCTGACTTGTCCTCAAAGGCGGCGTCGATCTTGGTCGGGATCCCCTTCCAGTGTCGGGAGGCCAGCGCCGGATAGCCGCTCTCCAGACGCGCCGATCCTCCAGGATCCCTGATCCTCCAAACGTAGCCCGACTTAAAGAAGAACAGCTCCCCTCGGATCATCGACACGGCGTCGAAGTCCGTCTGACAGGCGTCAGGCTGGAGGCAAAACAGAGAACGCTCTCAAAAACATTGTAAAACATTTTAACCTCTTTTAGTTGTGTCAGCTAGCTACTCCTTACGTCAAATAAGTCTTGCAAGTTCTAGATTTTCAACTTAAATGAGTGAGTTTGTAAACGGAAACTTTAGTAAGTTGTGTTAACTTTTCGTTAATTTTGTCAAAGGATTTTAAATCCCTGAAAGAACTAAAAAATACTTAATTGAACCCAAAGGAAAAATAAATGATGTTAATCAGCTCCTCCCAGTTGTAATCCACCCCGTTGCTATGGTTACGCATGACAGCAAAAGAGCAAAGTATGAAATATGTTGGCAAAATTCACTCCAGCTGCACTGCATCCAAAACAAGTAGGAAGAAAGATGTGAATAAAAGCTTGAAAATAGTAAAAAAATCTCAAATTAAATTAAGAAAAAGAAAAAAAAAAAAGAAAAGAGGGAAAAGGCAGGAGTGGGAAATATTTCCCAGGGTGCTCAGCGTGAGAGAGCTGGAAGTGTTACATTGAACTGGTTGTTATCTGTAATTAAGGCCAACATTAATTTTAGTGCAACTGTCAATTAGCAATGATTGAGCACAATGTCTTCTCAGATTGTTTATTCTGTTCAAAATAAATGCTTTTGAGCAGAAATCAGTGTAATAAAACGTGTTTAATAAAATGCATGATCTTTCATGTAAGTTAAATAAAGAGTTAAAATGATTAAATAAGTAGTTATTTTAACTTGATAATATGAGTGAAAATAATAAAACATTCTGGAGCTCAGCTTGGGTTGCTAGGTAACCGGCTGGGCTTGACTGGGGTTGCTAGGTAACGGGCAGTGCCTTCAGAATTGTCACGTTACGTTCCAGAGATTTTTGAAACGGGTAATTTTCCACACACCAAAAAAATCATTAACTATGTTGCCAAAAGGGGTGCTGTGGTGGCGCAGAGGCAAAGCACGACCCACGTATTGAGGCCTTAGTCCTCGTAGCGGTGGTCGCAGGTTCGATTCCCGGCCTGGTGACATTTGCCGCATGTCTTCCCCTTCTCTCATTACCCTGTTTCCTGTCAAACTACTTTCAAATAAAGGCCACTAGAGCCAACAAAAACAAAAACAAAAAAAAAAAAAACCTTTGTTGCCAAAAATTTACTGGGTGTGTCTGTTAATTGCTTGGCCTGTTTTCAGAAGCAGTAGAAACCCAAATGGAAACACAAAAACATGTAAAATATGAACTATACATATTAGGTTCCGCTTAAAAACAAAGTTATCCAAGTGAATTTTAAATGAATCTGAGTCGTTTATTAATATGGCTGACTGTATGAATTAATTTGCTAACTCACATTGAGTTCGTTGGTCTCTGTTTTGGGGACCAGAGGCCTTTGAGCCGGGGTTGGCGGTGGGGGCAGGACCTGTGGTTTAGCTCCGTAAAGGTACTGGATGCCCAGCCTGTCGTCTTCGCTCAGCCTCAGTGGGTAGGAGAAGGAGTAGTACGCGGACATGACGGTTTTGGGCTTACGAGAGTGCTGCAGGCCCAGGACGTGCCCGAACTCATGGGCGGCGACCTGCAGAAGGTCTGTACCTGCAAGGAGGAAGGGAGAAGTTCATACAAGGTCTGAAAATAGGAGAGTGTTTGTTTTGACCCGGTTTGAGCAGCAGACTGCGGGGACTTTAATATCTGAGCCAACTATGTCAAACAAAAAGTCCCTTTAACTGCTGACTCACACCTGTCCTCAGTTAATCGCATGCAATGTGTCTGACATGTTTACCTTTAGACAGAGTTAGCATATACTTTAGCATATCCCACCATAACAACTTCAATTACAGTTGCAACAAATAAGTAGGTGATAAATACTAAAAGAGATGGTTCAGACACATTACCTGGTGCAGAATAAGCCACAAACATCAAAAGCCTTTTTTTAAATAAACTGATCAGCAAACAGATGAAAAGTTGCTTCTGCACTAACATCATCCATCACGGTATCCATTAATTCCTCTTGAGTGATGGTGTACCTCAGGGATGGTTGTTTGAGCCCCTTGTTGAGTTTGTTTATAACCGTTTATTTGCAGATGATTATCTGTACTTATCTGTAATGTAGCCACAGATACTTTGTAGTCATTGAATGGACTATAAACTGAGTACCAACGTAATCTGGAGTCGAATGTGAGCCAAATACTAGAATAAAAGGATTTTATTTGTCAACTTCACCAGCAATATCAAACAGAATAAGCAATTTACAAGACATTCATTAAGTGATTTTTATAAATATATGCTCAGTTTGGACAATAATTAATAAAACTAACTCAAATCTGAGAGTATTTTTGATGCATTTTGGATACAAATTGTTTACGTTTAGTGAAGATTTTCCATTTTTGATCCGTTTATCAAAACAAACACAAACAGACAGAAACTAAAGTGATCCAGAAACTCACCCATGTAGTTCCCCAGAGTCCAGGACTCGTCGTAGTCGAAGTGAATGTCGCCCTGCCGATGCGTTTTCGGGAAGAAGGCGTGAGCTAGAATCCCACCTGGACCGTCAAACGGGAGGTTGTCTCCATGCCAGTAGCTGCAGGTGAATAAAACAAGCGTTCCCATCAGAAACAAAACCTTCCTTTTTTAAAAACAACGAAACAAAACATCTCAACTCTGTCAAAAAGTGAATAAAAATAACTTAAATGCTTTAAAATACACAACAAAGTTCAGTATACCAGCTACAGGGGATGATAAAGTTGTAAAAATAAATAAAGTGAACTAAAGACAACGATATTTCCGTATAAACAACACTGGGACGTGACGAGATGCTTTAACTGTATTTCAAAGAGGGGAAACACAGAAACGATAAAAGAATGAAAAACCCAGAGTCAGCAGATACGGATCATCCATAAAGCAGGAGTATCAGCGCAGTGGAGCCTGCTTGTCGTCTCTTGCTCTCTTATCTCCGTGTTCATCTTCACAGCTCTGCAAATCTCTTTGTGCCAGAATCTGATCCTATCTGTTTAAATGTTCTGCTAGTTTTACTGAAACGATCCTGATTTTTATCCAGGACATAAATCAGTCTCATTCTTATTAGCTGAGACATTTTTTCAACAACAAATATAGAAAACGTTATTGGTTGTCTCTCTTTTATTTTTGCATAATTTACTAAAGCAGAGGGATTTGTCTCCTCGTCACAAAGAGCTCAGAAGTGATTTTCTGAGGAAACGCCTCAAAATCTCTGCAGCAAAGCAGCATAAAGAAAGATGTAGTTTACAGTGACACCAGCAGGGGGAGCAGTTCTCTCCTGATGAGAGGTCACAGGGGTTAAAGCAAATGAAAACTCTGAGCTCAGAGGATTCCCTGAGCATAAGCTCATCTGAACTGGATCAAAACTAAAAAAACAAAGCTTGGTCTGTCTCTGCTGAAGCCATACGGAGATAAATTGGTGCCATAAAGTTTGTTCAAAAGAAAATAAAATTGTAACTTCACATAAGAAATTTGAAACTGAGAATTAGTTTTGGAACTGGAAAAAAAAATTTAACTAAAAAAAAAAAAGAAGATTTGAAGCTGAAATAAAAAATGTGACACTAAAAAAGGAGACATCAAGTCAGTGAGTTCTGGATTTATTACTTATTTTTGGAGGATTAACAAATAAAAATCTGCCTCTAGTCAAGAAAAGTTGTAGAAATTAAACACAAAAAGAGATTGATTGATTGATTGATTCATTTTTACAGAATAAGGCATAAAAGTTCAGAATAGTCGATTCTTATTTGGGTTTTCACCTGGAAAAGTCGATCCGGATGTCGGCAATCCCTCTACGGACCTCGGTGAACGTGAGAGGTGTGACATCGCTCCAGATCTTCACCGCCTCCCGGATCACACGCCGCACCTTCTCCTCGTCCATCTGCCAGGGGAAGCGTTCGATCCTGCAGGAAACAAACAGCGCATGAGTCAACATACAAGCACAGGAAGTGAGGCGGTGGCGACGGCTAAAAACCACGCAGAGGGAGAACTGGACAAAACTCCCATCAGGACCAACACAAGATGTAACATTCAAGCACTTTCAAGCATCTTCAAGGTCAGTTTTCAAACTTTTCCAGCACTTTGGAGATAAAAACAACACAAATAAGCAACAACAAAAAAGACACTTTCATGACATCAGTCATTATTGTTATTGATAATGTCTTGTGATAATATTCTACATTCTACAGCAGCAACAAAATGACTAAAATATAACAAAATTTTATGTTTTGAAAAACCTCTATCATTTCAAAGCAGCTGATTATAATTTAACAAAAAAAAAAAAAAAAATTCAAAAACATTAACACATTAATTTTAGTCATTTTGTACAAACAATCCCTGAAAAATTAAAGTTTTATGGCATTCACCAAATATAAGTAATTTTAGTAATTGTTATTGACCTAAAACAACAAGTATATGGTCTATTTTAACTTAATTTATTTATTATTATATTTTTTAGTTATTAGTAATTAGAGTGTATAAAATAATTTCACTGACAGTGGGATAAAAAGTGTCTTTTTATTAAGTTTCAACTGTAAATTACATTTTTAGTCTTTTAATCAAATATTAATCAAACATTATATTACACTTTGTTACAAAACTGTTTAGTTTAAATATTAAGCACTTTCAAGGACTTTATACACAAATCAAGCACTTTCCACACCTTGAAGACACTTAATAGAAATTCAAGGATTTCAAGCACCGATACAAACCCTGCAAATAATACAGGTGGCTGAATACTGTAAGTTTTATGTTTAGTTTTTTTTTTTTTTTTAATAAATAAGAGTAATAAAACTTGAAAACTATTCATTTTGAAGACACAAAAACAGAAACAAAGACTTACTGAGTTTTTGTTTTTAAACCTGTGAGGTGCAGAGCAGGAAATTAAAGGAACATTTCGCCCGTTTTGAAGCTCCTGGATTAATGTTGGAGAAGTTCAAACTTGTTCTGCTCGCATTAATTGCAGCTTTTCTGCAGTAGTGAAATAAAAGCTGGCACAATTGACCGATTGCACGAAGTGGTTCCAGCATGTAATTTTGCTCCAGGACGTCAATCTGTAATTTTTCTGTTGCATGGAAACAAAAACAGGTAAACAAACAAGACAAACGGTGTTAATTTGTAACATTTAGAGGTGAAATGTTTTGTTTCTCCGTCCAGCTCGATGTGGGTGACAGAAGCATTAGAATAAATAATAAATAAATAAAACCTGTCCCAACAGATTTTTGCATCATTTATTCATATTTCTGATATTGAGAAATAAATTTAGGCTTGACAGGAAGTCAAAGAAGATAAGCTCAAAATTATTCATACCCTTTCAGATTCAGATTTAAATGATTTTTGTCCATTGCAGAAGTTTTTCAGGAAAGAATTCATCTGCAGTTAAAGAAATAATATTTACTAATCTGTATTTCTTCACAGGGAAAGTTGCTTGATAGGACTTTATTTCTACAAATTTGGGAAAGGAGAAACTGTCACTTCAGGAGTTTTGGGTAAAACATTTTTATAAACAAAGAAGGTTTTCCTTCTTAGATGCAAAATCTATAGATATTTTTTGACAGTTTTGGGTTAATTGCTGTTCTGAGTGTGTTGTTTTTCAGCAAATCGCCATTTTTAGTCTATATACTTCAATTAATAAATCAATTACTAAATTAATTGAGGATTAGTTGCTGCTTTTTCCTACTTCCTTGTGTTTTCTTTTAGAGAATACTTTTCTGGAAATGACTGCCAGAAAGTGGCAGTCATTGTGTTATTTTCTGTTTATCATGAATTTTTTATGCAGTTGGACCTTAATTTTTAAGATTGTGCAGCAGCCTGTGATCTCCTCTCAGTCCAGAGGAGGAGATCTCCTTTACTGCTTGTTTTAAAGCAGTAAAAACAAAAACATCCTTCCTCGACTTCATGCTTTACGCAGGAACTTCTTCCAAAAGCTCAAATTAGTGGCCGATTCTAAATAAAACTAAACACGGGAGGTAAAAAGCATGGCTTCGGTGTAAGACGCCTGCAGTAGGTGGGGTGTAGTTTGACCTGGTGGGTCGTTGCCGTGGCTACAGTTAACCACATCACTCAGGTGTCGCTTATATCGACCCGATCCAGGGGAATCCAATTAGTCTGCGGCCGGTTCTGCCTCCCCCGTGCTGCTTTCCTTCGGCGTGCCTTAATATGCTGTTATGCTAAAGAATGAGTACAATGAAAGGGACCCCGGGAGACGCAGACAGAGAGGCAGCAGCCGGCTGACGCCGACCGGCTCTCGATGGAGCCGCGGCCCCAGATGAAAGAAAAGCAGCACCTCTTTGTGGAAATCATAAGTCCATGACTTCATCTTCAGATTGCTCTATCTGCTGTCTCATCTTTCATGGCGTTCCTGGAGTCGGTCTCGCTGTTTTTGATCCGCAGCAGCTCCTGTTTGGCTCCATCTCTCTGCTGTTTGGTCCTCAGAGAACGACCCAAATTAGGATTTTTTTTTCATCGTGGAAACATCTGCTGACCGCAGCTGGAAACATGCAGACTTCAGTGCTGCTGCACGTTCTGCAGGCTTTACTCAGATTACACAGGTCAGAGCAATAGTTGCTTTGAAACTGCACATGTTCACTGTAATGCAAGGAAAAATGGAGCTGCTTATCCTTTGCTGCAGGGAAACCATCTAGGGCTGAAACGATTAATCAGATTTATCATGATTAATCGATTACTAAAATAATCATCAACTAGTTCAGCAATCGATTAATTGTTAACAGAAGTATACAGACTCAAAAAATGCCATTTGGTGAAAGAACAAAACAATCAGAGCAGAAGTTAAGCCAAAACTGGACAAAAATACATTTTCAGTTTCGATAAAAAGAAACAAAATCTGTAAATACATTCTGCCTAAAACTGCCAAAGTGGCAAAGTTTTATCTTCACCTGATTTTTAAAAAACTACACTATCGGAAGGCAATTATACAACCATTTATCTATGAAAAGCATTAGTAGAGCCTCCTGCCCAAATGACAAGAATGCAGCAAATGGTTTCTGAATGATTTGTCAATAACAAAACACTTTTGTCTTTTCCAGCAGCCATTATACAGCGCATACAGCATTAAAACCAGCTAACTAAATGTGCTGCAACTCAGGTTGGGTTTCCAGGTAACGAGCTGGGCTTCACTGGGGTTGCTAGGTAACAGACAGTGCCTGCTGATTTGTGATGTTACATTCAGAAGGCTTTTGAAATGGCTCATTTTCCAGACACCAAAAAACTTCGATTGTTTTTAGAAGCAATAAAAACCAAAAAATGTGAATTTTGCTTGATAGGTCCCCTTTAAGAGATCTGAGCAGAAGCACAATAATTTCAGACGGATAAAGTCTGACAGAAAACAGCAGCTAAGAGCTGCTCCTGCTAGATGTGGTTCATATTTTATCCCTACTGTGTGTGGATTTGTTAAAAGAACGACTGTTTAATTATCATCATACAATCTTATTTCCATACTTGTAGGTGAGATCCTTCCTGTCGAAACGTCCTCCATGCAGAACGAAGCGTCTCTGGCGGTGTCGACCTCGGTACTGCAGCTCCTTCTGGTTGGGGAAGTCCGGTACGCCACAGCGTGGCCGGTTCCATGTGTTGGAAGTGTTGGTGGACAGACTCGCCTCCTTCACTGAACTCTGAGGGTGAGGAGCCTTCCCCCTCTTCTTCAGGTCTGGGGACTTCTCAGAGGCCTGGAACGACCAAGAGGTTCGGTCCGGTTAGTTCATGGCTACACGTGTCTCACAGCGAGGAAGAAAGAACAGAGGTGGGCAGAGAACCCAAAAATTATAGAGTAGCTCTACTTTAACGCATTATTACTGAAGTAAAAGTAAAAAGTATCAGTGCAAGAAATTATTTGAGTCAAAAAGTCAAATACTGAGTCACTGATCAAACTATTAATCATTTAATATTTAAAATTTACCTTATCAGATGTACCAAATATAATGTTAAGTGGATATTTTTGCATTTTAAGGATGAAATTGATAAGAATTTATATGAGTAAAAAAACAAAACAAAACAAAAAACAACAAAATCCGGCAAATGTTAAATTTTTCTAAATCAGTTTCTTTCAATAATAAACCTATAAAACTTTCAACAAAAACTGCAGGTGTGTCTGAGTCTGGTGAATTTCTGGTTTAAACATGTTTGTTCTTCATTCAGCAGATAGAAAATCCAGAAATTTTACTCAAGTAAGAGTAGAAATACTTCATAATAAAATTACTCAAGTAAAAGTAAAAAGTACAGCATAGTAAAAATACTCCTAAGTGTACATTTTTTTCAGAAAAGGTTACTAAGTAAATGTAATTGAGTAAATGTAAATACAGCAGTTACTACCCAACTCTGTCAAACACTAAGTAAAAGTACAGCTAAACAAACATGTATTCTAGTAAAAGTAAAAGTACCTCATTAACATTGTTACTTGCTTTTAAAAATACTTCAAGTACTGAAAGAGAATTTACTCATTGAATTTATTCCTATCATTTTATGCACCGGCTGCATCTATATTTTCTTTAATTCATCATTATTTTTGACATATGCAGCCAAACGAGCGCCGCGAGTTCACAGAGATCATGTCTTACAGAAAAAAAGCAGAAAATGTCAGAAGGAGATGAGAACGAGCAAAATCATTACAGATCATCCATATCTGACCTACATTCAGCCTAATGGCAGCCTGACCTCACGGCCGGGTCACTGAGCCACGTAGCTTGGCCCCACCGAAGGTCCCAGAGTGACCCATTACCCCTCGTCCTGATTCACAGGAAATGACTCCGCTCATTTCCACATAAATTACAGATCAGATGCATCCCATCGGCACCTCGCTCCATTTCCCTTTCCGCTGTCGCTCCGAACTACCTGTGGGAAAAGACGCTATCGTGTCATTGTGTTGAGATGAAACTAATTACCTCCGTCAGTGGATCCTCTCAACAAAAACAGGATCTCGGCTCTCTTACATAAGCTCTCGTTCAAACAACGATCTGACTCCAGCTTTTGTTCTCATCATAATTTTTCTGCAGATAGACAAATTTCTGACATGCTGCAACATGCATGACTTCAGCTTCAAGAAAAATACGTAAAAGTAGTTTACCTATTTAAAAGTTCCTCAGTACCTGGCTGCAGAGTTAGGCAGTAACTAGTTACATTTACCTGAGGAACTTATTTGGAAAAAATGTAGGTGTATTTTTACTACACTGTACTTTTTACTTTTACTTCTGTAATTTTATTATGAAGTATTTCTACTGGAGTAAAATTTTTGGATTTTCTAGCCACTGAATGAAAAATAAACCTGTTTTAACCAAAAACTCACCAGACACAGACACACACCTGCAGTTTTTGTTAAAGTTTCATAAGATTTTCATTGAAAGAAACTGATTTGGAAAAAAAAATATTTTACCTAATTTTGTTACTTATATAAATTATCATCATTTTGCTCCTTAAAATACCAAAAATTACACTTAACTTTATATTTTTGTCTGTCTGATGAGATACCTTTTAAATATTAAATGACATTTTTACTCTTCCCTGAGTAATTCTTTGGGAAGCTACTTTTTAGTTTTACTTGAGTAAAAATGTTCCAGTGGCGCTACTCTTACTTCAGTACATTTATGGCTACTCTATCAGGCTGCAGGATTTCACCTTTTATCAATAAAGGATGGATAAAACATCTTGAGATTTAGTATTTCAGAGTTTTGTTGCAGACTTTGAGGCCTCTGCTGTGCTCCCAGGTGGTCATCTAAATGTGTGTGATAGCATCCATTCAGTCTTTGTTTTCTGCCTGTGTGACATGATGTCACGGGGGTAACAGGTTCAGGAAGGAAACCCAGGCTCCCTCTCTACCTCAGCAGCAGCCTGACCGATCCCACCAGGTTCCCAGGACAGGAATTGTCTCCTCCCACTGGGACATGTTTGGAAATCCATCAAAGAAGAAACCCAGAAGACCGGACTCGTCTTATCTGACTTGTTTTGATTCTACTTGAATTACTTGGTGTCTGCACACCAGATAGTCCTGCAGACTCGGTTTGATTGGAAACCAAAATTACAATGTTTGTTACATTTTCAGCTGCTGCAGTTCGATTTCACACTGCACTGTCAAACAAACCAAACCAATTGAAAAACCTGTTCCCCTCCTTGCCTCTGGGGGCGCTGCACCAAGAACAGGAAGCGACATAAAAACCTCTGAAGGAGTCAGCTTCCGTCTTCACAAAATGTGAACAAAAATGGACTAACGTCAGATTTTATTACTAAATTAACGCCACAAAATTTGCTATTTTGATTGCAAAAATTACAAAAGCAATTAAAAAATCCTGAAGTACAGAATGATGTGAGAAGATGTTCAACTTTATTTGTTTCTAAGATGTACACACAAGTTTGTTTTGGTTGTATTTACCCAGAATGCCCTGCGGTATAGTTCTCTTTCTGCTTTTGTAAGAAGTGAGTTAATATTCCAGTTCTTTTCAGCAATATTAAGAAATAATTGCCTTAAAACAAGCTCCCATATCTTACTGAAAAGTTAGTTTTGTCTTATTTCAAGTGTAAAATTATATTTGCAGTAGAAACTGGACCAAAAATCCTTGGTAAGATTTTGTATTTCTGCACTGCAGGCAGAATAAAAACAACATGAGGCTCGATTAGCAAACAGAGACCAGGTGAGTCTAATAAGAGAGACCATAACAAGGAGGCTAAATAAAAGCAGAACATGTGGAACAAGTGAAACTTTGCTCAAACACGGTGCAGCGGAGACACGCACATGTTTGAGATTACCTGAGACAAAATGAAAACCTCCAGCAGGAATCCACAGAGTATGACAGCTTCGCTCTGTAAGATGAGACGTTATTTAGAAAAGATGTTTCACTCTGCTGACCTTTGATCTCTGTTAGACAGTCTGAGGAAGAAACGTAAATATCTCCATTATTCCACCTACATTCAGGCTAAATCCATACAGTACATATAGGAACCCTCATACACTGCAAAAACACAAAACCTTACCAAGTATTTTTTGTCCAATTTCTAGAGCAAATATCTTAGTACATTTAAATAAGACAGAACTAAAGTGCAAGTAACTTGTCAGCAAGATGCAGGAACTTGTTTAAAATGTTTTTTGCACAAAATAATTTGTATATAATGACATTTTAGTCTGGTCAGTTCAGAATTAGCTGTTTTATTTAAATCCAAATCAGCTGCTTAAGGCCACGCCCCTCAACTCAACGTTTAAAATATCTGCAAACAGATGCGCAATTATACAGTCGCACATCTTTGAAAAGCAGAAGTGGAGCCTCCTACACAACCAACAAAGAATGCAGCAAATGGTTTCTGGATGCTAAGTCAGCAACAAAACACTTGTCTTTTCCAGCTGCCATTGTATAGCGGTAAAACCAGCTGATCAAACATGCTGGAGCTCAGTTTGGGTTGCTAGGTAACGGGCTGGGCTTGGCTGAGGTTGCTAGGTAACGGGCAATGCTTGCTGATTTGTGACACTACACTGCAGGAGGTTTTTGAAACAGCTAATTTTCTAGCCATCAAAAGACGTTAACTGCCAACTGAACTCAATTTAATGCCAAAAACTGTCAGTAAGTTAAAAAATGGAGGTACAAAAACATTAAAAAAATTAGAATTTTGCATAATAAATCCCATTAAAGTAAATAATTCCTTCCTGGTTTCACTGGCAGATTATTAAATTTCTAACAGAACATTTTTCCAATAAGTGAAATAATTTGCAAATGGAACCAGTTCTTATTCATCACTACTAATGAATTATTAACTTAAAACAAGCTCCTATTTCTTGCTGAAAAGTTACCTGTATGTCAGTTTGGTCTTATTTCGACTGCACTGAGGTATTTGCATTAGAAACTGGACCAAAAATATCTGTTACGATCCTGTGTTTTGCAGTGTAGATGAGCTGCTCCACAGTGCAGGAGCTCAGTCCACCATGTCGCTGATGGTTATATGGGGAACAAAACTCAGCGGGATTCATGGAATGTGCTCCAGATTGCAGAAACGGAGTGACTGATGGCTCTAAATCCCAGAAAAAACAACAACACACACCTCAACCAACCCCCCACCTTTCTCCAGCTCCTTTGTTTCACTCTACTTAAAGCAGATTTCAGCTGCTTATTCCACTGCACAAAGCACTTATTCATGTCGGAGGGGATGTTTATGTTCCCGTCCGTGCGGCTCGCTCTAAAAGGCTCGTTGGAGTTGCTATGAGCGAAACAAAATGAGTTGCAGCTTCTAAACAGAAAAGGTTTCTACGCACCCCCCCGAAAAGCTGCTTCTGCTTCTGCTGAAAATGTTTTTCAGCTGGAAGAAACGTGAAAGACCAGTGTGATATGAAGTGCTATCTGGCTTCCCGGAACAGATTCTGATAACATGCATGCAGAAGAACAACGGAAAGCCTTATCATGGTGTGAAGCAGCTCTAAAGCCTTCAATCTAAAGGCCTGCGGAATGAAAAACAGCACGGGGTTTGGTTAGAAGATGTTGATCCAGCTTCACTAGGAGGGTACACATAATCCAACAGCTTCAACTTTATCTAAAGTGAGTCAACAAAGTGCTGAAATGTGCTGGAAAAGCTGTGCATAAAAATTAGACAATTTTATGAAAAAGTAGAAAGTGTCTGCCAATAAAACTTTCAAATTTTGAGATTGATCTCAGAAAAAACACACAACAAAAAACAAAAAAAGAAACAACAACAACAAAAAAAAACACTGAAAGTTTGAAAACTTGGAGATGTCCTGCAAAAAATTATAGATTATATATAGATCAATCTCTATAATTTTCTAGGAAGAAAGCATGGAAATGTCTGAGTTTGAAAACTAGAAGGTTTCTGTCCAAAAACCTAGAAATGTTGAGATTAAACTCAGAAATTTTCTCAAAAAAAGTAGAAGTTTTAGAGTTTGAAAATTTGAAAATGTGTGTCAAAAAACTCAAAAATAAACTTAAAAACAAAATTTTCAAGTTTGAAAAGGCGAATATCTCCGTTAAAAAAATCAGAAATTTCGCAATTAATCAGAAAATTTTCTAGAAAGAAAAGTGGAAATTTCCGAGTTTGAAAAGTAGAAAATTTTTGGCTTTTTGTTTTTTGGCAGAACTTAATCAATAAATCTATTGAGTTTATTTTTATAGCACATTTCACATAAAAAAAACCATATCATGCAGTCAACAGCTGTGAAAACCAGTAACAGACATTGCATTTTCAAAATATCCTTAAAATCATCAATCACAAACATCTCACTTTTGTTATTGTTCAAAACAATTCTTAGTTTTTCTAAATCTACAATGACGCCGCTGTACCTTCATCAATGTCACAATAAAATCAATCTGTTTCCCTTTGTGTAGTTAATTCATTGAATTCAATATTAAAAACAAATCAATATGTTAGTTTTGCTCCAATGTTTCAAGCGATACTAAAAGTCTTTTCCTGGCGTCTCTGAAACGTTTCGGAGGTCTCTGTCAAGGAAGGAGGTTTGAACTTTGAGTCACCGGGTCGCGGGGCGACCTCCATCCTGAAGGCCCGTGTTCCTGCCTGACGTCGCCTGATCCCAATCAGAGCGCCGGGGCGGCTGCGTGTCGGCTTTCATGCTCGTAAACCTCTGGCTAATTCTAACGGTTGGTTGCGCCGTGGGGGAGGCGGCGTCGTTTCAAAGAGAGGGATGGAAAAAACGTGGCTAACGAGCTGAACCCCCCCGACTGGGTGTCAAATGGATCGGTTGACCTGTCTGACCCCCCAAAAACCAGAGAAATAAACGACGCTCAATCCCGACAGGTCTAGCATCAAAGTTCAAGGTCAAAGCCCAAAACAAGAGGATTATCCGGATCCAAATGTTCTCCATGTGCTCGACTTTTATGGACTTGAACTTTTGGTATTTTTAGCAAATAAAGCAACTTGAAAACGTTTTAGCCTCCTTAAAGATTAAGTTTTTTCTCACTTACATGTTTCTGGACATCAAATGAACATAACTGCACTGCAAAAACACAAAATCTTACCAGGTATTTTTGGTCTAGTCGGTAGTGAAAATATCTTAGTACATTTTAAATAAGACAAAAAAAACGCACAAGTAGCTATTCAGAAAGTTTTAAGTCAATAATTCCTTAATATTGATGAAAAAGTTGTAGTTTTACTTGAGGAATTTTCATTGATAACATGGGAAAAATATTTTGTTCTAAGTTAAATAATCTGTCAGTTGCTTTAGTTGTGTTTCCATTGCAAATGTGAGCAAAACGTTGTTGATATTCTGCTAATGTTGGGAATACATCATTTTGCTAAATAAAATAAGTTTGTTTGCATGATAAATTATTAAAAAACAAGCCGCGCCATCGTCATCCAAATACTTCTTGTCGTCTTCCTTGTCGTTTCTGGCAGTAGTAACATCCGGTTGGTGATCATGTGATGCAAAAAAATACACAAATATTGTGTATTTTTGAAATACACAATATTTGTGCATTTCAAAAATATTTGTAATTTTTGAAATACACAAATATTTCAAAAATTTATGTAGGCTATTTCAAATTTTTAAAATACACAAAAATTTGTGTATTTCATTAAATTTGTGTATTTTATGAAATACAAAAATGTTGATACAGTCCAAAAATACGACAGCTTATTGCTGCCTTTGTTGAACCAGAAGAAAGAGAAAATTTCTGCAAAAAACTGAAAACTTTTAAGACTAATCTCACATTTTTTCTAAAAATAAGGCCATTTCTGAATGTGAAAAGTCAAAAATTTGCTAGAAAAAAACTCAGAAATTTTGAAATTACTTGCTTTACTAGATTTACTCAAAAAAACAAGGACATTTTCTGAGTTCCAAAAGTAAAAGGTCTTCATCTTTTCTAGAAAATATCTGAATTTTTTGGCAAAAATTTATCTGTAATGGTCCTAATTCACCGTTGAAGAAAAACCACCTCAATCCAGTGCAAACTTACATTTATCGAAAAGGTAAGTTTTTTTCAAAATTGGCACATAAAGAAATTTATTATCATAAGTCCAATTTGCATAATTATGTGGTCAATCGAAACGCAGCTCATTACTTTATAAATTAATGCAAAAAACAATTTTATTTTCTGTTTTGTGTCTCCTTACAGCTTTTAATTATCCAGCTTTTGACAGATTTATGCACAAAGCTGAGATGAAAAAAAACCACATTGACGACTCAGCAGATGACACAAGTTTTTACGACCTTCCTGTCACAGATAACAACTCTCCTGTGAAGAGTATTAAAAACACACACTCTCATCACAGTTACTCATCACTTTCTGCTGAGAGGGCAAAACGTCAGACACAAAACATCGATTAAACAAGAAGGTCCTGAAGAAGCGGGTGGGGGAGGGGCGAGATTACAAGTATGAACACATCGAGTTTCTGGTTACAGTGATGACAGGATCTGCACAGTGCTTTAGAGGATCTGACAGCGGTATTCAGACTGCACACAGAAACATGTTGGTGCATGCTGAGCGCATCTGCAGAGCGTCTCCAGTCAATCACCCCCCGCCGCCGCTCCATGGGGGGGTAAACCAACACCGCCCTCTGAGAGGGGGGAAACCCAATGGGGTCCAATTTAAACCAGAATCACACCGCTGCAAAATGTTCACACACTTTTCCTCTCAAGCAGTAGACATCAGTAACTAGCTGTATTTAAATCAACTCAAAATGCAGCTGGACAAATTATTCTCAAGTTACGTAATATATAAATTCAGCAGAGGTTGGCAGAGTACCCAAAAGTTATACTCGCGTAAGAGTAGCACTACTTCAACATATTTTTACTCAAGTAAGAGTAAAATGTAGCCGTTCAAGAAATTACGCAAGAGTAAAAAGTATTTGGTAAAAAGTCTAAGGCTGTAACTGATCAAATTATCAATCATTTAATATTTTAAAAATTACATCATCAGATGGACCAGAATATAAAGTTAAATGGAAGTTTTGGTATTTTAAGGAACAAAAAGTTCACTGATCAAATACGGAAGACAATTAGGGACACTTAAAAAACAAACAAACAAAAAAACATATTCTGACTAATCGTGAGATTTAAATAAGAATCCTGTGAAATTTTGAGAATTCTGAAAAACGTCAGAATTCTTACTTCAACATCTGAATTCTGAGACTTTTTCAGAATTCTGAAAAAGTCTCAGAATTTTTACTTTCATCTCAGAATTCAGACTTTTCTCAGATTTCTGACATTACTAAATGAGATTAAATTTAGAATTCAGAGATTAAAATCAGATTTTTTCCCCCCATTGACCCTTATCCTTTTCCATAGATCCAAACATCATTTAATATTTAAATTACATCATCAGACGGACCAAAATATACAGTTATGTGGAAATTGTGGTTGTTTAATGACCAAAATGAACATAATTACCATAAAATATCATAATTATAAAATGACAAAATAGGGAAAAAGTGAAATTTTATCAAATCAATTTCTTTCAATATGAAACTTTACCAAAAATGTAATTTGTGTCTCTGGTAATTTATATATTATATTTGTTTTTTATCAAGTGAAGTTATTCACAGTGGGTAGAGAATCCAGAAATGTAAAGAGTAGCGATACTTCATAATAAAATTACTGAAGTAAAAGTACAAAGAACAAGACAGCAAAAGTCTTTTTTCTCAAAAAGTTACTTAAGTACCTTAAGTAACTTTTTGAAAACTGTTGAAACTTGTTCAAACCTGGTAGACGTACCAAGTATTGACTCAGATGAGCTGAACAGATTTATATTTATAAAAATGTTGAAAACCATGTTTTGTTTTTCTTCCACTTCACAATTACGCATCACTCAAATCCTAGTTATGAAATACTGGAAATGACTTACTGCTGCTTTAATTCCCCTCATTTTAGACTGAAGCATAAGGAAGCATTAAGGAGAAGCAACGATGGCGGATTAATTTTCCCTTAGTAGCATTTTGATTCTGCACTGGAATGGAAATTCACGCAACAATCAGCCTGAGGGAGAGAAAGGATTTCAGGTATACCCTTCAAATCCAAGCCTATGTTCATTTTCTTGAAATAAATGTATTTAATTTATGATTTTTAACGACTCCCCCTCTTCTTTCCTGTCTTCCTGCCGCCATGAGCAGTAATATCTGTGGCTCCTAAAAGGCAGACATAATAAAAACAAAATTAAAATCTGCAAGATAATTGTTCTTGCTGAGGTCAGCAACTTTTGGTTTTTCACACATTTTGTCAGATTTATTACTTTTTAAAGTCTAATTGCTGTCGGTTGATGGATAAGTGAAACAACTGTGTAAATATTTCAATTTACGTCGCTCATTTTAGCGAAAAATAAGTCCAGAGTTTGTTGTGACAGTTGCAGGAATTTGTCACAAGCCCTGACACTTGAAAGCAACACATTCGCTCGACATGTGTTTTGGATAACTTCAGTAGGAAATCTGCGAGTGCAGCAGATGTAGAGAGGAAAAGGTTGAAGGAAATTAGAGGCGCCACAAAGAAAATTTAAAAAAGGCAAAATAATTCACACAGCGATGAGATTGCTGGCATAACCTGAGGCCGTGTTCGTTATTATATCTGTTTGTTGCAGGAAAACAAAAAGAGCCGGGAGTTCTGTCTTTTCATTAACATCTAAACATCTCGACTCGATACCAGCAGATCCAAACGATAGGAAGCGACTCAGTGAGTGTTTACATCCGCAGACAGATAAGGTTTCATTTCTTTAGGGTGTGCTCTATTTTAAAGACCAGAGACAAAAGAATCTGCTTACTGTGCAAGAGGATTTAGATATGAAAGGGTGTTGCAAGAGTTCCCAATCAACAAATACCTCGTTATCTTTAGATGTATTCTGAAAATCAGAAACATCTGTTCTTATATTTCCTGGAAAGCCTCTGAAATCTGCTTTTTGTCTCCCTGCAGTTTGACTTTGTGATGATTTCACTCATTAATGTGAACGAAGCCTCAGGGAAGCGCGGGTTACCCTTAAAATCACACAGCCTGGCCTTTAATTGCACCTTTTTGTTATTGGGCTGCTATTTAAGCTTGGCAGCAGAACAGATGAAAGTGGAAAACATGAAACAAAAGGTTAAAGTTCAGGTGAGGATGCCAGTTATTTTTATAGGGGGATAAAACTCAGGTGCAATGCCAGATATAAACAGGAACCTGCAGGTTTGCAGCACCTGCGGCTTTTAAATGCGAGAACATTTAGCAAGAGCTCAGTTCTTGAAAAACAAAAGATCTAAAAATAAAACTTCAACTACCACAACTTTTGCACCTTTAATGGCTCTTATTGTGATTTCTGGGAAAACTGATGGTTGGTTTTACTATTTCCAAATAAAAATCTGAAAATTGGGGCAAATCCATAACAGTATATTACCAGCAAGTTTAAAAAAAAAAAAAAAAAAAGATTTATTAAAAGAGACAGCATTTACAATTTGAGAGGATTAGAGAATTTTTTTAATATAAAAGTTATGTTTCTGTTTATGGAACAAATATGACTAAAACTAAAGAGAGAAGATCTATTTTTAAATATTATTTTCTCTCAGGGTATAATGAACTTTATTAATTCAGTAGTGTTGTATTATTGCAAAGATAATATATTTTGTTATTATCTTTATATATATACACATTTCCTGTTTTGTGTTTAAAGATGTATCTATATGGATGATTGGTTGATGATTTTTTTTCTTCAAATTACTAATTTTCATTCAAAACTTTTATGTTAACATGTGACATGCTGATTTTAAACTGTAAATGAATGAAACAAATAAAGATTGAGCTGTCTTTTCTCTTTTATTCCTTAAGTTAATCCGTTGCCACCAACCTCCTTCAGAAGTGGCAGAAAACTAACAAAACACGACACCCTGAACGCACCACAAACATCATAAAACACATCGTTTGGCCTGAAATCTGGAAGTAGTGATCAACTCAGACCTGAACATTCAGAGTCACATAAAGACAGTTACAAAGTCAGTCTTCTATCACCTGAAGATCATTTATTAAAGGACTAATGACCCAGTAAGATCTAGAGAAACTCATTCCTGTTTATTTTTAGTTGCATTGTTTACTGCAACAGTGTCTTCATGATTCTACCTAATAAATGAAGACAGCTGAGGTTCTTTAAATAGTCCCATTAATCATTGATCAACATTTTTGATGAGGATTTGTTTGATTTTGATGTGACAAAATGTAATGTTTATTCTTAATTGATGTTTTCATGACGTAAAGCACTTTGAACTAACTGCATTGTTGCTGAAATGTGCCAAACAAATGAGTTTGACTTGATCATAGTGTGATTAGAAAGGCCTAGTCAAAGTCCAGACTCCTTGGTTTCCATTCAATCTGAGTCAAAGAGAAGTGGGTAAAAAAAAAAGCTTAACGATGTAAGGCAAAGCTGGTAGAAATATACTATGGGCTTGTAGTCAATCATGGGGGGCAAATGCATGCCACACTTTTCAGATTTTTACCTGAAATAACTTTAAATCATCACTTTCCTTCCAAATTACAATCACTTTCCAAATTGTGCTGGTCTTTCACTTTTAAAAATACTTTAAAATGTGTGTTTGTCATGTGAGAAATTGAAAAAGTTTCAAAAGATGCGTAGCTGCTGCGTACGTCAGTGAGCGAGAGCAAACCTTAACGACCGATATCAACCCTCACAGCCGAGTTTAAACGGAGGAAATCGAATCAAAGCGCATGAAGTGACAGAGTTCAGTGCTAAGAGCCTGAGAGGCATCAAAAGTACCAGATGCACTAAACTGTCGGCACAGAGCCAGAAATGCACACAAGGATTGTGTTCTCCAGATTTATAAGCCATGTGTACATGAAAATGTTGGCCATAAACCTCCTCCATGCACAAACCAAACCTCCATCCCATAACTGAGAATTACTTCTTTGCACTGTTTGAATCAGTCGGTTAGATTTGATGCTTTTTTTGTTACAACCAGTTCAATTTGAGTAAAAGAGCAGTAAATTCTTACTCTTTATTTATGTGACATGCAAATAAAGATATTTACTTGTCTTAACCTCTCAACAGAGCCTCATTTTGAAATAATTGGACTATCCCTTTAGTAAACTAAAAACATTCCTCAGAAAATGATCCTGTGTTTGACTGAAACTGAGGGAAAAAGAAGCCAAAGACTAAAGAAAATCTTTCAGAAAACGATTGTTTAAAGGAGACCTACTATACAAACTTCACATTTTGTGCATTTTTGTACTTCCATTTGGGTCTCAACTGCTTCTAAAAACAGACCGAGTGCTTAAAAACCCCACCTAGCCGTGATTTGACAATAAGTTAATGTTTTTTGGTGTCTGAAAAACAAAACATTTCAAAATCCCCTGGATGTTCAGTCTCAATCAGCGGGGGCAGCGCTACACCGTTACCTAGCAACCCAAGCTCAGCTCCAGCACGTTTGGTCAGCTGGTTTAGCCGCTGTAGAATGGCTGCTGGAAAAGACAAGTGTTTTTTTGTTGACTTACCATCCAGATTCTTTGTTGGTTGTGCAGGAGGCTCAACTTCTGCTTTTCAAATACATACAGTTGTATAATTGCACATCTGTTTGCAGTCATTTTTACAAGCGAGTTTAAACGTTGAGTTGAGGGACGTGGCCAGCAGCAGCCTATACGGATTTAAAGTGACAGAAGTCCTAAAACAGCTCAAAATAAGCAGAACTGACTCAAAAGCTCATTATATGAAAATGATTTTGTGCAATAAGATGTAATGAAAATGTTTTGACCTATTCTAACCAAGGAAGCATACTAGGTCACCTTTAATACTAAATCAAATTCTGTTTGCTTGGAAAGAAATACTGAGGAATGACTGCATAATGCTGCAATAAGAAAAGACCTTAAAACTACAAAGAAAAAATAATATTTCACAGAATTTGTATATTTCCTTCTATTTCTTATTTAAAAATCTGGTTTTAGGGTAGAATATACTCAAAACCAGACATCTATTCTCCAGATCTGTAAATGTGTGACTGATTTCATTCGGCTGCAGAGACTCCCGAACCCGTCGGTTCCAGAATGGACCTCTGGCAGCGATCGGCACCCACACGTTGATATTTCATTCGCCACTCACAACCCGGCGCAGTTGTGACCTAGATCCCCTCGGCGCGAGCGAGGGGCGGCTCCGACGTCACCTCTGCTCTCACGGTGGCTCCACCAATCACTCCGAGCGGAGACATCAACACGACGGGACAAAGCGCGCAGGGAAAACCACGGGAATCGGGCTTTATTGACAGAAGGAGAATCCAAACAGCTCGCTGTTACAGCCAGCCCCTCTGCGGCAGAGAAAACAGAAGAATCCCACTGCCATGAATGCCGCAGACTCCCAGGCCTGTCCGGGCCTGTGCACTCAAACGTTAAAGACACAACCAGCAGATTAGGCCTTTCTGGGTAAAAGTGACAAGACTAAACAAAGTCGTCACAGGTGCAACATAATGTTCAGATTCAAGGATTTGAAAGTTCCTCCACGGCTGGAATTAAGATGGGATAAAACTGCAGAAACATCAAATACCAAAGTGCAGAAGAAGAGTTAATATTTATAAACTTATACATAAAGAATCCTGGCAATAAACTACCAGCTTTCTAAATTTGGTCTAATAATGAGAAGGAAGTCAGTCAGTCAGTCAGTCAGTCAGTCCATCCATCCATAGATTATTTCAGTAGTTTGTATGCAGGACATTCTTCTTCTGGTCAACTCACTCAACGTTTACACACACACGTGAAAATGGTTGCAAATAAATGTATAATTACACAGCTACATATCTTTAAAAAGCAGAAGTGGAGCCTCCTGTACAACCAACAAGAACACAGTAAGTGGTTTCTGGATAGTAAGTCAACAACAAAGCACTTGTCTTTTCCAGCAGCCATTATGCAGCACATACAGAGGTAAAACCAGCTGACCAAACGTGTTGGAACTCTGCTGGGGTTGCTAGGTAACGGCTGGGTTTTGCTGGGGTTGCTAGGTGATGGGCAATGCCTGCTGTTTTATAACGGCTTATTTTCCAGATATCAAAAAACATGAACTTATTGCCAAAAACCAAATGGTTGTTTTGTTTTTAGAGACCCAAACGGAAGTACAAAAATATTGAAAATGTGAATTTTGAATCATCGTCCTCGTTTACTGCTAAACAGCTGCAGTGGGATCTTGTTGCCTTTTTCCATCAGCGTTCTTTCGTGTCACTTCTGGTTGACAATACAATCCAAAGAACAAACGTTTTCTTTCACATGCAGAAATTAATCTCAGTCTCTCATGACATCCCGGACAGCTCAGAGTTTCCATGACACTTGCTTTGAACGAAACCACGTATTTTTTCCATCTCGCAGTACAATAAAAAATGTGCAAACATCTCTTTGGTACTAAGGTGATCACAGTTTGTGGCTCTTAGGACGGTCTGAGTGTCCGTGCTGACCCCGGTCCACTGCCAAAAGCTCCAACAATGAGCTGAACTGGACCCCAAGCGATGGAAGAAGAATGTGTCCTGCTTTGATGAATCATGTTTTCTTTGTCATTTCATAGATGGATGGATGAACATGCTTCCAACATTTGCTCATATGTAAAACGTTAAATGTGACTTTTTGTTACTTCCCATCAGGGACTATTACTTGACACCACACTGCAAAAAACACAAAAGCAAATTTTTTTGGTCTAGTTTTTAGTGCAAATATCTAAACACAATAGAAGTAAGACATTAGTTCCACTGGCAGATTATTTCACTTATAACTAAAACCTTTCCATCTGAATTTAGACATTACTGACTTAAAACAACCTCTTATGTCTTGCAGAAAAGTTATTTGTTAGTTTTTGTCTTATTTAAAGTGTACTAAGATATTTGCACTAGAAACTAGAGCAAAGACACCTGGTGAAATTCTGCATTTTTGAATTTCAACTAAAGCAGCGGTGATATAAAAGCAGGAAGTACTGCCACCTGCAGTAGGACTTAGTCACCCAATATTTTTGTGGCGGAAAATTTGCAATAAACTCACAATTATGCATGAAAACCTAAGAAAAAACAGGGATCTTTTTATTTTGCGTAAATTTCCGCGATTGATGTAATTTGAAGTCTTCAGGGCCACATATATAGGTTGGGTGGGCCGGATTTGGCCCCCGGGTCTTGAGTTTGACATCTGAGCAGTGGGGAGAGTTGAAGAAGTTGGACAGACATTAGAGGAAATGCTGCCCTGAAACACAGCTGACTCGTCCTCATTTCATGCCATAATAAATAAGATTCCCACTATTATCAATGCTGAGGTGCCTCAGGGAGCTGTTGTTGGCAACTGATTTATGTAACTAATACAGTAACTTGTAATCCAATTTAGTTACTGATTTTAAAGTCAAGTAATCAGTACCAACTGAGTAATAAGTAACAATATATCAAGGTACCTACGCCTAGGCTACATTCACACAGCAGGTTCTGATTTTGTTTGCTGAAATGTAACGTTTTTTTTGGCTGTTCATACTTTTTGCACTTCTGGGCTACCGTAGTCTTCTGTGTTAGTGTTTTGCAACCCCAAAGTGACCCAAATGTGCAGAAGAAGAAACAGCAGTGCATTGTTTACATTAATGATAATCGAAGGATTGGTTTATGGATAGGTTTTAGTTTATTGAGCCGACAGCATCATCACAAGATCATAACAACATGGAGGAAGCTAGTAGAAAGAAAGCACGGCTAATAGCGACAGCTTATTGTGGAGCATTGACTTAAACTTCTGTAGAGAAGACGTCTGTTTGGATGTGGAGTCAGAGCCAAGAGTGGTGGGATTGTGATCTGATGCTTAACTGATACAGACTTCATTCAGAATGATAATTTTCAGCATCCTGATCTGGCAGATTGCTATCAGAGTCCTTCCTGCCATCAGCATCTACAAAAACCTTGGATATTATGAGTTACATATAATTTCCCTTTGGGATTAATAAGGTATTTTTGAATTTACTAAGTGAAACCATCAGCTGGACTTTTTTTTTCTTTAGACGCCCATTCCGCTCCCACTGAGGTGCGACCCTGGGCAGACAGCCACATCAGATCGCTCCCCTCCAGCTGTGGCATCAGAACAACAAACACCAAACTCAGATGCAGCTCTTTGCGTCTCCGCTGTGTGAGCTTGACGGCCCATAAACATGAAACGGCAGATTGTGTTTGACCCGCCGCGGCTTGTCCTCGCCTGAGTACAAATCTAGTGAAAGCACCAAATAAAAGCTTGCTGCTCTGTCCCCGTTCATCTCTCACCTCTGATCATCTTGTTCCGCCTCGGCTGACAGATGGTCCTGGAGGAATTTACGGTTTTCCCTGTCAGGATATTTGCAGCTTTCGTCCGCACCGCACCCCCTGCTGAGCGTAATTTGTTGATGCTTTCAGAGCAACAAGGCGACCTACATTAGATAAATGTTTCTCTGCAACTTGGCAACTATTCTCAGTAACAATTTTATCCAAACGGCCTGGTTTTCTGATGAACTGTTTTTGTCGGTTTACCTGTAAACAGGACATTCCTGCGAAGGAGGCTGGCATACCAAACAATCCACTCGCTGTAAACAGAGCTAAATATTTACTCAGAGAAGTTGTAATTTGATGGGAGATGAGAGGTAAACAAAACATAGGCGACTTCTGTAATGACAGAATGCAATAATCACAACAGCATGTGATTTAGGAGCTGATTAAAGATAGAAATGAGTTGATCTGACAGTCCAACTACTGTCGCCATCAGGGCTGCTGCTAATGTTGGACCTCTTCTCTTTTATGGTGTTGTTGACAAAATGCCTGAAAGGCCTGTTATTACAGCTTCCTGCTGTGCCTGCAGTGGAGCTCAGCAACCTAGACGTCTTTTTTTCTAGTCACCCCCCCCCAAAAGATCAGTTCTGCCTGCAAAACCACAACTCTTCTGTCATCTGTAGAAGTCCAAAAGTGCCAAAATTAAACAAACAAACAAAAAAGATCATCCTTAACACCAAGGCTTCAACAATGCAAGGGTTGTTTCTGGTTTACCTTAGCGCAAGAGATAAGAGATAAGAGAAAGTAAAAGATAAAAAGAGAAACAGAAATATACATATTTCTGTTTATATATATATATATGGAGCTCAATAAATTTATCAGGGTTAAGGATGTGGAAATAAATAAAAACATTCAAAACATTCTTTAGTTTAACAATTTTAGGGGTAAAATAAATAAGATATACAGAAATAAACATGTTTAAAAATGAAATATGAGATTAAATTTTAAAATTATTAATTAGGAATAATATTACATGGAGATGCTTTTATATCTAAAAATTCATTATAATAAAACATTAATGGAGAAGAGTGTGAAATATATGTCAAATATGTCAAATAAGAGAAAATAAAGAATATTAGTGGAAATAAAAAAAAATCTAAAAAGTAAAAACAAGTAAACAAAAATACAAAGACAAATTGATGAAACATTCAGAATGACTAATACTCATGTTTTTGCATTCATTGTTTTGCTATCTCTGTATTTATTTTAAATTTTTTGGCAGTTCTGGGCCTCCATACATGTGAGCGATGCTCAGAGTCAGGGCTGCGTGTTTATGTTGATGCTGAGCAGACAGAAAATAAATGGTGATAATAGTCACTGCTTTGAACAACTTTAAGATGTAATTGCAGGTCAAGCGCAGTGCGGCTCCAAAATAACAATTTTAGACTCGCACTAAAATCGTTATTGTTATTTCACAACAGTAGAGAAATTGGTCCTGATGAGTTAAAGATGCGCACATACCTAACCTGCCCACTAATATTTCAAACGATAGCGAAAATCCAACCGCAACCTGTTGCGCCTGAACGTGCATGCATGCGTGTTTTCTTAAGAGTGCGGGGGGATTTGAGGGAGATTCAGCTGAATAAAGAAAATCAGCAGCAAATATGTGTTAAAGACGCGTGCAGCAGTTTTAAACTCAGACGATTTAAACTAGAATAATCTCCTGCATGAAGCTGAAGTGGAGACAGGAACTCACCGGTGCCGCTTTGTACCTGCCGGCTCCGCGCACCGGAGCACCAAGCATGCTCTGGAAACACTGCAGCGCAAACACGCAGAACCACACGACCAGAGAAGTCCGCATCCTCACCGCCGTCCGTCCGGAGCCGCGCAGGATGGAGGTGCAGCGGGTGTTTTTGGCGCAGCAGTGTGCGGTGTGCAGTGCCGAGAGTCACACGGCTCCAGGATGTGGGGCGACTTCTCCTTAAATACACTCAGATTTCTTTGTTCCCTGTTTTTTTCCCCCCATACACTTTTTTTTTTTTGCAGCCCCGGGCTGATAATACCACCCGCTACCATGTGACTTAACCGTTTCACTACCGTGTTCTGCAGCGCAAAGAGTTGAAGGACTTTTCATCCAGAGAAAAAGTAATTTAATACCAATTAGTCAAACAGTTCCTCACATGAAACCCAAACTGTGACGCACAGCGTGACCTGGAAATGTCTGGAACAAGAACGCCAAGAAAACAGCCGGCAAGCCGCAAAAATGCAGCCAGTTTTATAAACTTTCTGGTGAAAATTCTCATTGCTTTCGAGCAGATGTGTCAAAGTCAAGGCCCGGGGGCCAAATCCAGCCCGCTTTAGCTCTTTATGTGGCCCAAAGGCAGAGGTGGGTAGAGTACCAAAAAACTGTACTCAAGTAAGTAGCAGTACTTTAATATATTCTCAAGCAAAAGATAAAATAGCTGACCAAGAACTTACTCAGGTAAGAGTAAAAAAGTATTTGGTGAAAAGTCTACTTAAGTGCTGAATAACTGATCAATCATTTAATATTTAAAAATTAATTAAAATTAAATGTTGAGTGGAAATTTTATTTTAATTAGCAAAATGAAAATAACATGATTTTGACTAGTTTAGATTTTTTTTTTTGTATCTTTTACTGTCTATTAGAAAGACAAAATATTTTCCAAACCACTAAGTGTTTTTTTATTTTTTTTTATTTTGCAATATAGTTACATACAGCAGGAGAGGATTGCCTTACTTTGAAATTCAAAAATGCTCTTAAATTACTCAAAAATTCCTGCATTTCATGAATAATCTGTGAGGCTTTGAGGTGTGAATGTTTTATAGATTTTGCAGATTAGCTCAGGTGATATTTAGGTGGAGCAGCATAATGCTCTACTGAGACCCGTAGAGGTTTTATTCATCCTCCAGGCAGAGACGTAATTAATTCAGGTTTAATATGCAGAGGCAAGATGGATGCCAGAAGAAAAGACCCGCAGCAACAGCTGAGTTTAGAAAGTCAAACAGATCTTTTAGTTTCGTTGGTAAAGGAAGTAATAGAAACTCTGTGGCTGCAGTGGCTTCCCTGAAAAAATATGTTCCATTAATCTAGTTAAATTAAGTCTATTCACGTTCATTTAAGTTTATTTAGTTAAATAAAGTAAGTTTGATGAACTTCATTCAATTACTTGCAGTCAATTCACATTTTTATTTTAAAAGTCGGAGCTCCATTCTTTTATTTCAGAGCTATCAGGAGCTAATGGTGCGTTCCAGGTTGAAAGAAATCCACTGGAACGCCGACTGAAGTCGTATTTTCCACTGGGAAACTGGGAGAAACTCTGACTCGTCCCAGTTACGAAATGTAATGTGGATTTCGCATTTTAATATGTCTGCTCCTTGCATTAACAGTAGTAAGATGTAGTGGAAATATGCTTATATTACAAGACACTCATGCAATTTTACATGCTGCACCTGCAAATACTTCTTTTATTTCCCTGATTACTGATTAATAAAATGCTGCAAAGAAAAACTATCAGCTGCACTCAGTCATGATTAGTGGACTCAAGAGCTTTCAGTAATTTTAGGAGAATACATGTGATTTTTTTGTTTCTGCTTTTTTATTCCACATAAATGATTCAAAATATCAAACAAAATGCAATAATCAAAGATCAACTGAATAATGATAAAAAATCTGTTTTAAAATTATGATTTCATTAAGGATAAAAATATCTCTCCCCACATAAAAGCAACAAACTGCGATTAACTAAATTTTTGGATCATAATCAAGAAATCACTTAAACAGAACCTGTCTGACAACATGAAGTAGGCTGAAAGATCCCGTAAAGCAGCACATCATTTCCCCGACTTCAAGGAATTCAAGAAAAGATGAGAAAAAGTCATAAACGTCTAACTGTCTGGAAAACCGTTGGGTCTTCAGGGAATCACAGTGATCCATTATCCATACATACAAAAAAGGTTTTAGCGTGGCCTAATCAAAGTTCAGACTTAAACCAGATTATGACGATGTGACATGACCTTTTTCACCCTGGAAACCACAATATGTCTGAATTAAAACAACTCTGGGAAGCAAAAAGGGCCAAAATTCCTCCTCTGTGATGCCAATGATCAGAAATACATGATGAATACATGAAAAATAGAAGAAATTTGTAGAGGGTAAATACTTCTTCTGAGTGATAAATGCATATACTTTATGTAAATTTGCATGACTTTATTCTCGTAACATAATGAGTTATTTTAAATTTGGATGTATATTTGTTCACCTCGTCAGAGAAAATCTACATTAAATTTAAATTTGTGCACCTAATGTTAAGCTTTAAGACCCAGCAGTTATACATCGGATCCTTGCTTTTTATTTTAAAATAAAAACTGTTCAGATCTTTTTCAGACTTTTTCTTCTTCACTCCATAGAACTGAGTCAGATTCTGTTGCAAGTTTGGCTCTAAATTAAAAAATTAAATCAAACTGAATTTAACTGAGATGAATTTTGAAGACCAGTAAATGTGTCTGAAAAGCAGAAGTAACCCAAACAGCCACACATCCTGTCGTTTTGTAGAATCCTACATCTGGACAAAAAATGGAAACATTCAAAGTGTTTCAAGGATCATTTACAGTAATTTGGGTCATAATTTTAATTTACATACTAATTTAAAACTGTTCTAGCAAAGTTTAATGAGGTAGAACCTGCTGAAGAAAACGGTGGAGATATAATTAGCTGCTCTTCCTCTAAAGCATCTGTTACTACAAATGCAAAAAAAATACTTATTGACTCTCAAAAGTAAAGTTGTCAGGTTTATGTTGCGTAAGAAAAACAAGACAATAGCACAAAGGAAACATTTAAACAATAAAGAAGCTGCCTGGAAGTTAAACATGTTCTCTGCTGAATTAACATTTTATTGATTCAAAAACAGTATTTAGTCTTCTGTTAGCATCCCATCTTGTCTTGACTTTAATTAATAACAATAATATTAATAATCATAATATTAATAACTGTCCAAAATGTGCACATCTGTCTGACTGTGAGGACGTTCTGCCCTCAGATTTTCCTGCCAGATTTAGTAATTTTTTCTTTTGTTAACTTTTACAACAAAGTAAGAGAGGCACCTTAAGAAAATTAAATAACATAAATAAATAAAATTATGGGAATAATGTACTATGAGAATAAAATCGTACAACAATAAATTACAAGCATAAAGTCGTACAAGAAAAGTCTAAAAGATATGAGGATAAAGTTCAAATAATTCTGGAATAAAATCGTAGTATTTTGAGAATAAAGTTGCTACGACTTTATTCTTGTTATTCTGACTTTACTCTCGTTTATTTAGACTTTCTGGTATGACTTTGTTATGGTAATATTTTGACTTTATCCTCGTAATATGACTTTATCGTTATATTATTGCGACTTTTTCCTCGGATGACTTTATCCTCAGAATTGTATTTTTGAAAAGTAGTTTTTCTTAGTGTGGCTCTAATATTCCCTCAAACTGTAAAATAAAGAAAATAAAACAGTAAAACCTTCATCTTCATCTTTCTAGCAGAAATCTGATTGTTTTAGATCAAAAGTGACTGTTTCGTCAAACTACTTTTATTTTGATAAGTAAGAGCAGATCATGATGCGGCCACCACCGTGTTTCTCTGTGGTTTTCTTCGGCAAAGTGCGGTGTTGCTTTTTGTGCCAAGCTTGTCTTCTGGTTCTTGGAACGATAAAACTGCTTGTTTTCAATAGATGACAGCATATCTTTCAGGTATTTGATCCACGCCCGGATGTTTTGCTTGGATCAAAAGCCTTCTGTCTCCGGCTCTCCTATTTAGTCCAGGCGTACAAAGAATACAGGAGATCGTTGTGACATGCAGAGGACAATCAGCCCTGGGCAGAAATTCAAGCAGCTCCTTCAGTGTAGCTGTCAGCCTTAGAAAAACATCTGGATAATGGATAATGACATAAAAACCTTGGGTTTTTATGTCATTGTAGATGATTCAGACTGATTAGGCCTGAAACCAGCATTTAGACCCATTAAACTGCCGCGTCTTATGGGTCTAAGTGACATTTAGGAGCATGTTTTAAGTCAATACATCCTTAATATTGTTGAACTGACAGATTATTTCACTTATTAAATAGGAAAAATGTTTTGTAATAAGTGAAATAATCTGCCAGAGGAACTCAAACTTTTTCAACAATATTAAGGAAGTATTGACTTAAAACAACTCTTAGATCTTGCTAAAAAGTTTCTTGTAAGTTAGATTTGTCAAATATGCTTAGTAAGACTTTGTGTTTTGGCTGTAAAGTTTGCATGTCTTATTTTATAATGTGACAATGGCACACGTGCATAAATCCAGAATGATGTAGATGTTTTCTTAAGGATTTGGTGGGATTTGTTTGACAGGAGAAGGAGCAGAGAGAAAATGAATCCAGTGCAGCTTCATCCAGGACTGACAGCCTCAGTAAGCGGCCATTGATATTGCAGCATTGTAGATGTTTAACATTTGTTTGGAGTGATGCTTCACAGCACTATGAAGCAAATAAACGACTCCCTGGAACGTGGTTTACATGTGGAACTTCCTAATCGCACATGTAAATCAAGCTTCATAAAAAGCATCTTAAGTTTGTTGCTACTGGAACATTTTTCTGCACCGTTTTTGTTCTAAAGGAGGGTTTTACCTGAACCCCACACTGCAAAAACACAAAATCTTACAAAGTAGTTTTGGTCTAGTTTCTAGTGGGAATATCTTAGTACATTTAAAATAAGACAAAACAAACTCATAAGCAATTTTTCAGATAGATATAGTAACTTGTTTTAAGGCAATAATTTCTTATACTGTGTTTATAAAAACGCTCTAGTTTCAGATTATTTCACTTGTAACATTGCAAAATGTCTTGCTATAAGTAAAATAGTCAGTCAGTAGAAATGGTACTTTAAAGATCAATATTAAGTAATTATTTACTTAAACAAGCTCATATTTCTGGCTGAAAAGTTACTTTTAATTTAATTTTTCTTATTTCTGGTGTACTAAGGAATTTGCACTAGAAACTGTAGTTACTTTGGAAGATTTAGTAATTTTGCAGTGAAATATCATATTTGCCTGAAATGATGCTTGGAAACTGCAATAGCTCTGAAGATATGTGGTAAAATCCCAGTCATGTATAACTCTTTAATTTCCTCTGGGACCTAAGGCTGGTACAGGCTTCACAGGAACAGAGCAATTTGTTTTGTCTCCCAGGGCTGCAGGAGCAACAGACACCATCCTGTCCTCGCATTCCTGGTTTGGAAAATCTTGCAGTTCTTGTTCTTGACACACATGAGTTCCTCCAAATTTGACGTTGCAGGGACCTACGGAGACTTCTCAGGTGTTCTGCACCTGAGGCAGAAAGAACTGGCCTACTTGAATTCTGCTGGAGTCTGAACTGGTTTTTACCAGAACCTTTTCATGATTGGAGACAAACTTCCCTGTGATGCAAGGTTTTTGTAAAATCTCAACAAGATGCACATTTCCCCCACCTCATCTAATTGCTTTTCATGCTTACATGAGACTCGATACTGCAAGAACACAAAATCTTACCAAGTATTTTCTGTCTAGTTTCTAGTGAAAATATTTTAATACACTTGAAATAAGACAAAACTAACTTACAAGTAACTTTTCAGAAAGATATAAAAGCTTGTTTCCAGTCAATAATTCTTTAATATTGATGAAAAAAATATTTGCTCCATTTGCAGATTATTTCACTTATGACATGTTTGTTATAAATTAATTTTATAATTTATAAAATTAATTTATAAATTATAATTTTTTATCAAGGTTAAGGAATTATTGACTTAAAACAAGCCCCTATATCTTGTTGAAAAGTTACCTGTAAGTTAGTTTTGTCTTATTTTAAGTGTATTAAAATATTTGCGCTAAAAACTAGAGACACTGCAAAAACACAAATTTTTACCAAGTATTTCTGATCTAGTTTCTAGTGCAAACACCTTTGAAATAAGACAAAACTAACTTACAGGTAACTTTTCAGGAAGATATAAAAGCTTCTTTTGAGTCAATAATTCTGTGATAGAGATGAAAAAAAAATAGATATTTGAACTTATAAACTTAACAGTTGATTTATCTTTCTACAATTTTTCTAACTTAAAAATGTAAATATTACTTTAGGTAACAGTTCACATGTTTTTCCCATGTTGAAATCTTCTGAAAGAGATAATTTTGAAATGTTTATATGTTTTTGGCCTAAAATGAAACTGTACATCAACCCACTAAGTAAATAAAATGTGTTTCTACAGCAGCACTAAACTATTTTGGAAAATAAAGTTTTGGATTAATGCATTGCCAAAGGCAGAGAAGATAACATAACTAATGGTTTATTTGAAAAATTGATTGTAAATACATTTGCCATAAGAAAAAATAAATAAATAAATATACCTGTACAGAGTTGAGAAGCTTTCTCTAAGTTTTAGGAGCTGAATTTGCTGGATGTTGTAGAGTAAAATCTAAAATATTTGGAGAGGAGAATGGGCGCCTGGCTTGTTTGCAAATGGAGTTATGATTGTGCAAATGTGGCTTCCCACTTTGAAAAGCATAATTAACAGGAACACACAGGAAGGCAGCATATGTCTGAGAGTATTCATGCTTATAGATGAGTTTTTTTGCAGCTGCTAAAAATAAAATCCCAAGTCCACAGATGCCCCCCCCCCCATTTCTGACTTATTGTCTCTTCATAAAGGACCAAAAAAAGAAAAGCTCTTTGTGAGTCAGTTTGAGATCACTTCTATAATTACAACCAGTAATAGCTGTAAAGAATCCAGCAGTTCTTTCCTGTGTAATGGTTATCAGGTTTCTGAGGCCATTTTAGCGTGAAGAAAGGCTCCAATAAAACAGAATTGCCTGACAAGGAACTGCAGAGCTCTGCACCGACTCGGCTCCTGCAGCTTTAATGAAAGAGTAAACCGAAAGGCTTTATAAGAAAGTGACACTACTAATTTCTAGACAGGAGACTGTCATTAATGTTATTGCATTCACAACTATTATGTACAATTAGAAAGCAGTTATAGCCAAAGCTGGCACCAGATTAGTGGATTGGTGACCTTTTTTCTCTGTGGAAAAAATAAATGTTTTGGTATGTTTGACATGATTCTCATCTCTGAAAACAAACTGGCTGAAGGTTTATTAAACCTGGAAGGTGTCTTAGCAAGGTGTTTTATTGCTACGGTGTTTTATTGAGACGGTAACTCCAAAACAAGATTAACCCGAACCAAAACCGGTCAGAAACTTGTATGGCGACGATTTTCGATATGAATGATGTGGGCGGTTTCTCAGATCAGCATTAGAAAGGGGCGACTATAGGAAATGAAATATAGTCGCCCCTTATGTACTACTTCAGTACATTTTTACTCAAGTAAAGATAAAAAGTAGCCGTCTAAGAAATTACTCAAGAGCAAAAAAGTATTTGGTAAAAAGTCTACTCAAGTACTGAGTAACTGATCAAAATATTAACCATTTAATATTTAAAAGTTACATCTACAGAGGGACCAAGATATAAACTTATTCTGGAGAATGGGTATTTTAAACACCAAAATGAAAATAATGAATATAAATACCTTAATTAAAAATAAGACAAAAAGAAACTTTTTCTCAAATCAGTTTCTTTCCATATAAAACTTTTGAAACTTTAACAAAAACTGCAGGTTTGTGTCGATATCTGTTGGATTTTTGATTAAAATAAGATAGTTTTTCATCCAGTGAAGTTACTCACATTGGGTAGAAATTTTACTCAAGAGTGGCAACACTTCATAATAAAATTACTCCGAAAAGTAAAAAGTACAGTTTAGTAAAAATACTCCTAAAAGTAAATTTATTACAAAAAGTTACTCAAGTAAATGTAATTAGTTACTACATAGCTTGCATGTAGTAACTATGTAGTACTACATTGTTAGTACTACATAGTGGAGTCATTTTTATTCTGAACATTTTGGTAATTGCTTTCATTTATGGGTGAATTCTCACCAGCTCTGTTTAGTCCACTTTAATCAAACTCTGGTTTGTTTGGGGAGATGTGAACACAAAATCGCACTCTGGTGCGGACCAAAAATAAGGTCCACCTACAAACCGAGCTCTCGGTTTGGTTGAAATTAACTCTGATGTGGTTTGAAAGCATATGTGAATGCCAAGTGGACCGGAGACCGCTCCAAAAGCAGGAAAGGGACTAAAACGCAAGGCATTCTGGGTAAATACAACCAAAAAAAGAAACATGCAGGTCTAGTGCTAGCGGAAGAAATGACTCGTGGTTTTTTTTTTTACCAAAAACAAAAGAGAAATTCTATGACCTCTAAAATCAGATTTTTGTTTACATTTTGTGAAGAAGGAAGTTGGGCTCATCTCTTCTTTAGAGGTTTTCCTGTCATTTCCTTCAGTGGCTGTTGCTGCAGCGCCACCACAGGTGAGCAGGTGAACCAGAGTAGTAGATTGTTGACCTTTTTTCTCTGTCAACCTATTGAACCCACCTGTTCAATAGGTTTACCTTTTTTCTCTGTGGAAAAAAGGTCAACCTTTGTAGAAAATGAGAAATGGTCAAAATAATGAAAAAGATGCAGTGCTTTCAGACCTCAAATACTGCAAAAAAAAAAAAAAGAAAAAAGTTCCTATTCATTTAGAAACAATAAATCAATATTTGGTGGAATAACCATGAGGTTTTCAATGCGGTTCAGTGCAGTGGGCTCTTAGTTTTTTCCAGAGCTGCACATCTTGATAGACATGAAAGAGGGAACAAATTAAACATGTGAGAGGCGTTTGAAACCCTGGACAATCCACCATAGGGGTTTTTTTTCCCTTTAACATGCAAACTCCACACATAAAGGCCAAAAACAAAACCTGCCGCCTTCTCGGTTCATGCAGGTTGTACAACAGGTGCCACTTTGCTTAATTTATTTTATACCAACACAACCAAATGAAAACCTGATTTCCTTGTGGTATGTTGAAGTTGTTAGGTTTATAGTGACATCTGCTTTCATGGGCATGTAGTTACTCTTCACCTTTTAATAAAGGAACATTCCAAAGAAATATGTGGCTGTCTTATTTGCCGACTTTGCCAAACCTATTAAGCAATTTCAGCTTTAGGCAAACATCTGAGAAGAATTTGGGCTTGAATCTCAGATCTACTGGGGCTGATCATGACACATTTTAACGTGTTGGAATCGACCTTTTCAGTCTTCATGTTTGAACAACTTCTTTTGCTCTCTAGCCTAACCTGCGTTGCTACACCTATATTGTCGTCGTTCCAGCTATATGAACAAGACACTTCATTTTCCCCACAAATGGTCTCTATATATTTTCTCCTCCGCATGTTTTTTTTTCCGTATTTTACAAGAAGTGGCCGCTCTCCAACACATGACAATTAGAAAAGAAATTAGGATCTGAGTTGCTGCCAAGTCCAGTAAATATGAAGGAATCTGAGAGGGAGCAAAGACAGGAGTTTCACATAAATCAGCAGGTTAACAACGATGAATAAAATATTAGAACAAAGCAAATGTAAAAAGTAAGATGGGACAATCAGGGCGTGAAGGAATGTGACCTGGTTGTGCTATTTCTGATTAATCTAAGTGAAAAAAAGTAAAATCAATATCTGGTTTGCAAATAATTTAAACAACAATATAATATCCCAGTAGTTACACTATCTACAGCAGATAGATCTATGCAGCTCATAACGTCTGTATGAAAACCATTTAAAAAAAATCCAAACTATTCCTTTAAAATAACAAAACTTTTAAAAAAATGTATTTTCTACTTCTAGAAATTACTTTTTCCTTAAAGTTTGTTGAGAAGAATGCACATTTCTCTTCAACATCACTTCAAACAAAACAAAACATGCTTAGCAACAATAATTTCCAGCTTGATGTAAACTTCTGGAAACGTTAATTAAAATTTTTAAAGCTATTTTAACACGATAAGCACATTTAAATGCACATTTAAAGAACCATGACATCAAATCTTTGTAGTTTTAATATCCCATCATGCACTTAAAGATTTAGAAGAGAGAAAAAGTAAATAAATAAATACATAAATAAAATAAATAAGGTTTATGACTGAACAAAAATATCTAAATGTTCATCTGAGTCAGTTTTTGTTGCCATTTTTTATTTTTTCCAGGTGAGCTCAAGCAGAGGATCTTTAGAAATGAAAAACGGTTGTGTTTGCCATCTGGTGGTCCGTTTTCTGTAGAAGCTGATTAAATCATGTAAAGATTATCTTGGCTGACTTCTATGCTGTTTGGATCAGAATTCAAAACCTGATAAATATTAACAAAAGGAGGTGATTGAGATAAGTTTCTGCATGGAGGTTCAGTGAGCCAATGCAGAGCTGTTGTTTGCATGTGTGTGACAGGGGTTAATTGTTTGGCTGGCTCCAACCTGCGTTACTCATGAGAAAGGCTTGAAAACACGTCCAGATTTCAGGTTGTGTTTATGGAACAGACCTGAAGTGAATGAGGGGGAGCAGCCATGAGATAAAACTGGAAGAAACGACAAGTTTGCAAGTTTTTGTTCACTTCTGATGGGATTTACAAAGCTCATGAATCAACTCTAAAAAGGAGAACTGTGTTAACATGTAATACCAGGGAAAACCACTAGGTTTCTATGGGAAGTTCTCCTACAGTCTTCTGTTTAAAGCTACGGTGTGTAACTTTTTAAAAAAATTCTGTTTTTTACATATCTCTACAAACTATCTGTTGAAAATCAAGCTCCGATGCCTTTTCTCTAAAGCAGAGATGCTCAAGTCCAGTCCTCGAGAGCAACCATCCTGCAACTCGTTCCTGCTCCAACACACCTGAATGAAATGAATGTCTCGTTACCAGGCCTGTTCAGAGCTGATCCCGTTCTGTTGGAGTAAGGATGCATCTAAAAATTGCAGGACTGTAACTCTCAAGGACTGGACATGAGCACCCCTGCTCTAAAGTGATCTGCAAAAATGCACCACTCCTGGTCAAAAACAGCCAATCACAGCCAGGAGGAGGTTCGTAGCACTGCCCATCAATCTTGTGTACTCGCTGCCAATGTGCTACTGGCAGGGAAACAAATTAACGTTCCAGAAAACAAACGTTTATGTGCCGTCATCGGCCGCTATGCTAACTAGGGTGAGCATTCATGACAGACTCTGACATCAATAAGAAACTGTAGGATAGCAGAGCGCAAGGAGAAGAGTGTGAGCAGCTCATACATGAGCCTGACTGACAGCGCTAAGACCCTCCTCCTGCCTCTGATTGGTTGTTTCTGAACCAGATGTGTATTTCTGCAGTTAGCACTGGGAGAAACAGCGGAGATTGATTTTTTCATAGATTATCTGCTATATTTAAATGTAAAAAACATTTTCTAAAAAATAAAAGTCACACACTGTAGCTTTAAACACAAACTTACCGTATTTTCCGGACTATAAGTCGCTCCGAGAACAAGTCGCACCAGCCATAAAATGCATAATGAAGAAGAAAAATTTATATATAAGTCGCACCGGAGTATAAGTCGCATTTTTTGAGGGAAATTTATTTGATAAAATCCAACACCAAGAACAGACAAGTCATCTTGAAAGGCAATAAAAATAGAATAGAGGCAACAACAGGCTAGTACACCATGCTAACGTTACATGACACATGAACAACGAACTGAGAACGTGCCTGGTATGTTAACATAACATATTAAGAGTTATTCAAATAACTATAGCATAAATAACATGCTAACAAGTTTACCTTCGTCCTCAGTGTCGCTGTAAACAGCTCGGCTAACTTCTTCTACCTCTCCGGAGGTAGAATAACACAGGCCTAGAGCGCCCTCTTGCGGTTTAGTGTGAAAATAACATGTGATATGATATAATGATGTGCAAATTTCCACATATAAGTCGCTCCGGAGTATAAGTCGCACCCCGGCCAAACTATGAAAAAAACTGCGACTTATAGTCCGGAAAATACGGTACAAATAATTATTGAGATGTCGAACTGAAGTGCCAGCTTTTCTCCTTCAGTATATTATTTATTTTTTTACTTTAATGTTGCTACAAAAGTAACACACCTACCTGACCCATGAGAACCCAGAGAAATCCACAACTTTGATCCTAATAGACATGCATAATTAAAGAGTGGGAGCAAATTAGAAGTGAAACGCATTATTTAAAGATGCAAGACAAAATTTCCTTTCATTTCTTTACATTTAGACCTGCACAAAATATTTTGTTTGGTTTGGTAAGGAATTCCTAAGCTACAAATAACTTAGCATTCCTAGCTAAGTTTAGGATCACCAGGTGCAGAACTTCATATCCCAACATCTAAGACCCAGAAGATAAAACGGCCTGGTTTTACTCTAGATCATTCAGACAAGAAAAACTGTTTTGTTCCAAAATAAACTTTGTATATTTATGACATAACTTATTATCTCTGTTCACTATTATCCTAATTCATGGGAATTTAGTCTTGCTTATCATAGTTGCCTTTTCTTGATGATTTGATTTGATTCTGGGTTTTGTAGCCACATGAGTTTATTGTTAAATGTGCAGCATAAATAAACTTCATTTGAGTCATCTGCTAAAACTGTTTGACAAAAATTCATTCATCTGTTTGGTATCGATATGGATGATCTGACTCTGATGTCAAATCTGGTAAAGATTCTGGGATTTGTTTGAAATCTTCTAAACATTTGTCTTCAGCGCCTTGAAGTGGATGAATGTAAGTGTTTAAACCAGCATGAGTATCACGTTCTGGCCTGGAAACGGCATCCAACGAAACATTTGGAACCTTTTTGCTAAATGAAGATCATATGCTGAGGTTCAAAGACGCAGAACAGCCTATAAACATGTGATTAAAAATACATAATCTGTGTTTCATCAAATATGTCAAATGTTAAAAATTAAAACATATTAGGGAGTAGTTAAAGATGTGGATTCACAAAGTTTTGATGCGGTAGTGAGTATGTAGTGCAGCTGGAAGGGTTTGATTCAAGTAGATCAGTGTGGTTTACTGATATATATATATATTTTTTTAAAAGCAGCAGCTTTAAGCCACAAAGGAACATGATAGACTCAACTTTGATGTACAGTTATGACCTGATTTTTCAGTACATCAAACCTTTAACAATGAAATAAAAACTGAGCCCTCATCCAGAACTAAAAGGATTTAATCCTCAATAAAATAATATTATTGATGTGAGTTAAAACAGGCACGTCCAAACCTTTTGTCATGAGTCAAAAATGCTGGTGGGGCAAGAAAAGTACAAAACACAAACAAAAAAACCCCTTGAAAATCAAGTAAATAAAGTAATCTGAAAGGGAGTTTTAGCTCCATCCATCTTCTTATCAGCTCTGACGAGCTTCCCCGAAAAACACCAACAAAATGTTTTATAGTTTTCTGTTAATAATAACTTTCTTCTAGCTGCTTTTCTTTGCAGAGAGCATGACTAAAATAGTCAACAGGTTCTCCCACCCGAGCTGTGGATCTCTGCAGCTCTTCCACAGTTACCATGCACTTTTGACTGCTTTTCTAATCAGTGACGTTTTTACGCAGTCGGTCAGTTTAGGTGAATATAAATGCATACTACCACTTTATTTTCGTTTTTATTTGTGAAAAACAAAACAGAAAAGCAGATATACTTTTTTATTTCACAATTATGTGTTGCTTTGTGTTTATCGGTCACATAAAATCTAATTAAAATATGTTGAAGTTTGATGTTGCAATGTGACCAAATGTAGAAAAAGTAAAGGGATGGGTTCTGTTTTGTATTCATTTATAATCAAATTTGATTTTGGGATTAAGTTTGTCACCAGTTATTTGAAAACATAAAAAAGTCCGTCTTCATAATCAGGAGCCACCGTCTGATATTTCCCAACAGCTCAGTACATTTAAGAATTGCTCAGGCTCTTTAACATGACTGTAATGATGAAAAGTCCAAAACAACCCACAGCAAGATCCTTTTATCTCCAAACGCGCAGAAACAACAGCTGACACAAGCTTAAAAACAAGGACACTCGTTATTTGACCACAGAGGATGATGAAGCATCACGTCCTTAAAACAGAAAACCAAATTTAACGACAGCAGCTCAGTTTTTCTGGCTTTGTTTTGATCTCCTGTCTCCCCCCCGCCACCGCTGCAGCCTCTTTTTGTTGTGGCTGCAGCGGACCCGACATGGGTCGGCTGGGTTCACGTCATCTTCAGAGAACGAGGGGCGAAGGCCACTAATGACCCCCCTCGAGGGCCCTGTTTCAAAGCTGCAGCCAGCTAACGACAGAAGAGACCGGCTGCCTCCATCCAAACATCTGGTGTGCATTAAATGGACACATGTGGACTTTGTTTTGGGAAGTGCGACTGACGCGCATCCAAGCAGCCGTAATGAAAATAGGTTTTCTGAGGCATAAGTTTTGAGGAGACGTTCTCAGTAGGAGAAGAACTCTGCCAGGAAGTACATGATGTGACTAAAAGCTTATCATTAATGATAATAACCTGAGTAAATCTGTGATGTGAAGATCAGCCCTGTTTTGTCTCCAGTATTTAAATCACATGCCATGACTCAGGGACAAACAGAGGATGATAGTTTGTTTTATTCTCTTTTACCACCAAACTAATGTAACAACTGGACTACTATGAAGAAGCAATAACCAAAACTTTAAACATGTTTCTTTGTGTTATCATCATATGTATACATGAAAAAGTTATGTACTCATCCCAGTTTCGTATGACACCCCTAAATAAAACCCAGTTCAGGCACTAATATTCAAATCATTTAATTATACTGTAAGATTAAAGCAACTTTGTGTGCTTTAATCTTACTATAAATCCAGATGTTTACTGAAGACATTTGAAGTTTGTTTAAGAAAATTAATAAGCAAACAGCGTCATAAAGACTAAGAATCACAGCAAGTCAGCGAAAGGTTCTGGAGAAGTTTAAAGAAGGTCAGGATATAAAATAATTTTCCAGTTTGGACCTTTAGAGAGAACAAATCAAGACATTGATGTCCATTTAAACTGACAGGAGAGCATCAATCATCCCTCTAGGATGCTGAGATGTTTTTTTGTGATTGTTACGGTCAAAATTGAAGTTTTTTAGCATTAGTTTTGCAATAACATATCTTACAAAAAAGTTAACATTGCTGCACATGACCTTCCCTTTCTTTCTCATCAAGTAAATTTCTCCTTACCTGAGAAGACCCTGCGTCATTGTCCTGCTGCTGGACCCGGCCGTCTTCTCCCTGACTCTTTGTTCTTCCTGTTGTGGTATTAAAGATTTATTTTAAATATACGCAAAGCAACAATGAGCACAACTTCTGTACAGAAATCAAAGAGGATTGGGTTTATACATCACATTAACTGACTAGCAAGGAATGTAAAACAGGTAAGATTACTGCAAAAACACAAAATCTTACCAAGTACTTTTGGTCTCATTTCTTGAAATGAGACCAAAACTAATTTATATGTAACTTTTCAGCAAGAGACAAGAACTTTGTTTAAAGTCAGTAATTAAATAAGTACTTATTCTTTATTAGCAGACTTAATTTGGTCTTAACCCAAGTGTGAAAAAATGTTTGCACTTGAAACTAGATCAAAATTACTTGGTAAGATTTTGTGTGTTTGCAGTGAACATTAGCATTTTTGGTGACCAGCTTAATATTGTGATCTTCCTAAAATAATGACTTATGTCATTTTTATCCACAAGTTATCTTGGTAAAACAATCACCACCTCCTTTTCTTCAAAATATGTTTTAGGGGGGGGGGTGGGGGGGGGAAATCACTTTTGGCAAAAAGAGTCAGGCCATTACTTTAGGCATGTGACGATATGAAATACAGACATAGATTAATAATCTTTTAGCTAAAATGCAACATTACTCAACTTACTTGGCTTGTTTAGAAGTAAACTCAGCAAAGTTTCTTGCATTTTGGCTCTGGCTAATTGCTGAACATGACACACGCAGTAAAGCTCGATTTAGCGGTAAGTTTCCCCTCAGTCATCAGACCACAGGTGAAACACTGGCGTCAGCATGTTTACCCTCGTGGTGCGTTTGAAGACGGCTCGAAAAATTGCATTACCACATCTTAACAACCGATTAAATAGTTATACAATTGTTAGTAATTCATTCTCCAAAGCTGCTCTGTATGGAAGAGTGGCAAAACCAAAACCTGAAAAACAATACAAACAATAACAACAAAAAGGAAACAAACAGCATTAATCTCGGACAAATTGTTTCTTTTCTCTTTACATTTAGTTTATTTTCTCCAGATAAACTCCCATACAAAGTCTCTGTTGCTCCTGGTAGCAGAGTTACAGATTTCCCTCCAGTCTATCAGACCTGATCATAATCATATTTTAAGCTGCGGAAACCGTCTTTGTCATTGTCTTTTTGAGACTTTCACATTAAATGAAACAAAAAGTTGCTGCACTAATATGTGCAACAATTACTTCCTATTTAGACTGTAAACTCTTGTTGTCATTTTAGAAATTAACGGCATACTTGCTGAGGGCGTGCAGCTTTTTGAGGAAAGTTTGGACATGTCAAAATATTTGTAGAGCCAATCAAAAGCAAAATTAACCTGACATGAACTGTAATTAAACCCATTCTGCAGCCTTTACTGACCTCTGATAGTAAACAGAGAAAACACGCTCAAAACTTGAAACTTCAGTCTGGTTTCTCAGAATGTCTACATGATTTTGATTTTGAAGAAAGTGAATGAGTCTGAGTTTCTGATGGATGAGGGGAAGCACATTATAAGCAATTCAAAGTGTTTTACGTGAATTAAAGGAAAACAAAACAACAAACTAGCAAAGATACTGAACTGCAGTGGCAAAGTAAAGGGTTAAAAACAAACACTTTATTATGTTCCAGTTAATCAAACAAAGCTCTGGACCAAAGGGTGATCGTCATTAAAACTATTCTGTTTCTCTTTTATGTTATTATGATCAAGCACAAATAACATAGTTTTTGAAAAATCTTATTTTAAAACAGAACTTTTAAGGCATGAGCCCTCCCACTGCTGGACAGTACATCGTTGTGACTTGGACATTTAAAAATAGCTTCCAATATTAAAACATATAATATTTAGGCATTTTTTTAGAAGGCTTTATAGTTATGCCTTTATTGAAGGAGATGACTGTATGAGCTGAATATGTCTTAAAACTAGAACAATCACAAGCAGTCATTTTGACTGCAGCATTTAAACCTAAATAAATTCACTTTGCAAGTTGACAGCAAAGGTGATGCTTAATTTAATTAGCAAAGTAATGATTTTAAAACCAAAAAGCACCAATTTAAGTCCAATAAGTTCCTAAATCCAATTGTTCCAAGAAACGGTGTGGGTGGCAACAGGTGGTTTGTTTGTTTGAACGCAGCTTGATTGCCTAACGAAATACATGTAGCTCATTTTTTTTGCAAAATTGTGAACAAAATAAAAATCTCTTACAACTTGGATGAAAACAAAAGTTAACTTCATCTGGTGTTCCAATTTCAAAACGTGTGTTCAAAGAAACAAACTAGCTGTTCCCACACACAACCCTTCCTGGGAAATCTGGGTTTTGGAACCTAGAAGGCAGCAACATTAAAGTCCAGAAATCAATTTACCAAAACCTCCCCAATGTCACACCAGACATTTGACACATAAAAAGACGTCCATCATGTCCCCCTGTCTGTTCTTCACCACTTTAACTAATGGGAAGGTCAAGAAGTTACCACAGTAATCTAAACAATTCCAAATTTTAAATTTAATTACAGATTTTGATTCCAAACTCACATAAGTATATTGTTGACATTTGAGAGAAATATATGTTTAAGTGTTCTTTTTTTTTAAATTATTATTTCAAATAAATAACATGAACATACATACAGATGTTAACACAAAGACAAATATTAACATATTATAATAAAAACAAATAAAGAATAATTACAGATATTGAGGGTTTTGATGTTAAAGTTCAGAAAGACAAAAGTTAAATAAATATATATACATTAGTAAAATAAAATGTGTACTTTTTTAATTAGGTTTTCATAAAGTGTCAAAAATATATTCAAATACATATGAAGAAGGGTATATTATAGCAAAAATTAAAAAAAAAACATTAAAGGCAAAAATAATAATAATAATAAAATAAAATAAAAATAAAGGGATCTGCTTATGAGATGAAGTTACATTTTTGGAGAAGAGTTGAGGTTTTTACCAATTTCTTATTATTAAAGTTAAGTTTTTCAACAGAGGCAATATACATTTTCAAGTTGTTTAAGTGTTCTTTGTGTGAGTCTGAACTTGACACAGCTGTTATTCTGCTGCAACCTTCTGGGATAAAGTAATCTGATATGTCCAAGGGAAGACTGATTTCAGTTTGACTTGGAACAGTGCACCGTTTGAAGTCCATGTTATCAAAAACAAAAAATAGAAAGAAATTTATCTAATAATATTCTTAGGGAATTACCACACAATTCTAAACTTAGTACTGGCTTATGTTAATTGGTGTAAATGCAAATGAATAGTTATGTAAATGTATTAATTTAGGCAATTCTTGATACATATATTAATAACTGTCTTGTATTGATCAGTTATTTCAATAAAGGTTGGAGGAAAAAATTGTTAACTGACACGCAGATGAAGATGGACTCCTGGCCAACACTGGTGTGTAACTCCAGCCACTATTTATAACTACATGAGCAACAGCAGCAGCTGGTTTGGCCAATCACAAGTTAGCAAGAAACTGCAGAACCAATCGATGAGCCTGTCTGAAAGAAACGTCAGATGTTATTACTCCTAGCTGAGACACCATTACTTGATGTTAAATCTCTGTTGAACAACAAGCAACTATTTGGAAGGTTTTAACAAGAAACAGCTGAAACGTTTGGTGAGTCGTGCTATTTAAATAATTTTATACAAAATGGCAGAGAGACTTCTTGAAAGTTTCCTGAGCTGCCATGTTTGTTCAGAGACTTTCAGAGATCCTGTGTCTCTGAGCTGCAACCACAGCTTCTGTTCAAGCTGCCTGCAGGAATTCTGGGAACAAACTGGAAACAAGAACTGTCCCATCTGTAAAAGAAGATCTTCTAAGGACTTTCCAATAGTAAACTTCACTCTGAAGGAACTGGCTGATTCTTTTGCTGTTGCTGGAAGACAGAAATTGGGATTGTCAGAGACAGAAACAGGAGAAAAGCATCTAGTCTGCAGTAAACACCAAGAAGACACTAAACTGTTCTGTGAAGACGAGCAGAGAGCTGTGTGTCCTGTCTGTGAGTTTTCTCTCCACCAGAGTCACAAAGTGGTTCCTATTGAACAAGCAGTCAGTGAACT